>CABHPP010140422.1:27160-82478 GCA_902168425.1 Peromyscus attwateri | reverse complement strand
TCCCAAACATGATCGTGGTTATTGCCATTTTAGCACCTTGGCATTTACGATGGTCAAAATACCACAAATTAAAGGCAATTGTCATGTTTAGTCTTCCAGAAGTCTCTGCATCTCAAATAGACTGATTATTTACTATAAATCAAAAAAAAAAATCAGAGAACCCCCTGGAATTGAATTTTAAAATAAATAAGAATTGAGCACACCACTGTGTCTCCTTCTCCTGTTCCTTCCACTCAACCAAAAGCCTATCCCTCTAGTCATTAATATTTAGGAATTAGGTCTGCTGTCATGTTTAGATCTTAACGTTTTAAGTTTTTCATAGTGAAGTTCTGCTTATTGTTCCTTGACCAAAATATTTTTACAAGACGGGTGTTTGTGTCCATCAGACAGCAATACGTGAAGTTACTCTTGTCTTCAGTCTCAGGAGTTCAAACTAGGGTCTGTTCCTGTTGTCTGCTCTACTCTAAATGAGCGCAATAGGTCTCCAAACATCTGGCAAAGACTCCAGATGTGAGAAAGATGAAAGCATGCCCCCTGGCTTAGAGCAACCCTTTCCTGGAATTTCATTCTGTATTTTATACGGACAAGTGGGAAAGAAGAAAACACATGCTAATTAACTGGCCAAAGGAAACGACATGAATAGTATTTGCATAGCTTACAGAATAGACTGCAAGGTATTTTTGTAGAAGAATTTCTGCCTCACCTTCATTGTTGAGGCAGAAACGAAAACCACGAAAGCTTTGTAAATAATTCCTAGGTCATTTCAGGCATTGCTTTTCTTGGTATTAAACCGTGTCTTGTCGTTAAATACTACAGTACTCTTTACCTGCCATTTGTCCACTCTCCTTTTTTTAGAATGTCTAAAACACTTCTAGCCGGGCGGTGGTGGCGCACGCCTTTGATCCCAGCACTCGGGAGGCAGAGGCAGGCGGATCTCTGTGAGTTCGAGGCCAGCCTGGGCTACAGAGCAAGATCCAGGACAGGAACCAAAACTACACCGAGAAACCCTGTCTCGAAAAACCAAAAAACAAAAACAAAAACAAAAAAACCTCTTCTGAACTGCTTTCCTGTTTTACGTCATTTAACTGAGACTTACCTTGTATGTTCAACGCAAGGGAGGAACTTTGTCCTTAAGGAAAAATTCAGTTCTCAAACACAAATAAAAAAAAAAAACCTTTATTCTTTTACTTGCTGTTTGATACACTTGTGATTATCAGTCCAGCTTTCTGTAGGAATGCCCAGAGAATGCATGATTATGAATAAGTAGCCATGTAACTTCTTATCTCATAGCTTCTTTTAGCCAAATTTGGCAAACAGGCCAAGTTTGGTCCAGCTCCAAATGTGCAGGCGTATTGGGAGGCACCTGAAGAGCAGTTAGTGTGGCCGTGTGTTTTCTAGGTTGCTGTCGTGGGAGAGACTGGCCTTCTCAGACTCCTACCTATTGTCTGGGTCTGTGTTCTGAAGGGCTCCCTTGTTGCCATCTCAGTGACAGCTACAGTTTGGAGACTGCAGTAGCATTTCACAGTCAACTGTTAGCAATATTACTTTTTACCCTACATTTTAACGTCTATGTAAGTAAGAGTTGTACTATTTCAAAATTAAAAATGGGGAAAATATGTGTTTTGTACCTTTACGACCTATATCTGGGGTCAGTATCCCTTTTCCTAAAAGAGCCAAACTGAAAATATTTTTTAGACTCCATAAATACTGAGGAAAATGGAGGCATGTAGATATTTAGGATCATAATGTACCTACTTAGGGACTGCAGGATAGCTCAGGGTAGAGAACATGCTTAGTATATATGTGACCTGGGTTTGATCCCCAGCACCCCAAAACAAATGCAAAGAATGAATGCCATGTACCTATTTCATGATGTAAAGTCGTTCTTAGATGTGGGCCATACACCAACAGTCAGTGGCCATGTCTCAGCCACCGCACCTTTTTCTTACAGATCTGTGTTCTTTCTTACAGATCCCATGGCTGGAAGTTATGGCATGATGGGTGATGACGGCTCTATTGATTACACCGTCCACGAAGCCTGGAACGAAGCCACCAATGTGTACTTGATAGTGATCCTTGTTAGCTTTGGCCTCTTCATGTATGCCAAGAGGTAAATAAGGCAGAGAAGATACTGAGCACTTGGAGTTTTAAAGGGTTAGGATGTGGGTGGTTGTTGTTTTGTTTTAGTTGGATTAAATGCATCAATGTATTTCTTCAGAAAGTGTGTGCCTGGACTGGAAGGTGTTTTCTACTCAGGCACTGGCGACTGAGGTTTGATCTGGAAATCCCATATTCATCAGGGTAACAGGACCTGCTGCTCTAGAGTGTGGTTGCTGTCACTTCTCAAGCAGCCCGACTTTGTCACCAGCTTTGGTACATTGTCCCCTTGCAATGAGCACACTGTAAAGTATTTTTGGTCCAAGTGTCTGAAATGCAAAAACACTTAACGCCTATATAGTCAGCAAACCTCTGTCCACCCGTTGGACCTTCTCCTTGATTCTTTTTTTTTTTTTTGGTTTTTCGAGACAGGGTTTCTCTGTGTAGCTTTGCGCCTTTCCTGGAACTCACTTGGTAGCCCAGGCTGGCCTCGAACTCACAGAGATCCGCCTGCCTCTGCCTCCCGAGTGCTGGGATTAAAGGCATGCGCCACCACCACCCGGCCTTCTCCTTGATTCTTATGCATGACACTGTATCAGTTTGCTTCCTGTTGCTAGGATAAAGACCATGACCAAGAGTGCCTGGCAGAGGAAAGCGTCTGTTTCAGCTTACAGGCCATAGTCCTTGAGAGAAGTCAGTCAGTACAGGAGCTCAAGAGAGGAGCCTAGAGGCAGAAACTGAAGCAGAGACCATGGAGGAACATTGCTTATGGCTTCTTCTCCATGCTTTGCCCTGTTTGTTTGCTTATATGACCTGAGACCACCCACCCTCAGTGAACTGGGCCCTGCCACGAGAGTCATAAATCGAGAAAATGCCTTATAAACTTACCTACGGGCCAGTCTGATAGAGGCAATTCCACAACCGAGGTTCTGTCTTCCCAGGTGACTCCAGCTATATCAAGTTGACAAGAAACCAGCACATTACATCTCTGTTCTTTATAAAAATGTTGGTTCCTCAATAACAAGGAACTTGTCGTTTATGTTTGTGTCAGTGATATACCCCATGGTCCAAATTCTTAATAGACCCTTTTCTGCCTTCATTTCTAGGGCAACTTCACTTAAGTGCCCTTTTCAACTCTTCCTGGTTTCTTTCCCCCCAATCCAGCAAAACAGTAATAGAATTGATGATGGTGATGGTGGTGGTGATGATGATGGTGATGGTAGTGATGA
The DNA here is from genome assembly GCA_902168425.1 of Peromyscus attwateri. NCBI lineage: Eukaryota > Metazoa > Chordata > Mammalia > Rodentia > Cricetidae > Peromyscus > Peromyscus attwateri. Next base: position 79,152 of record CABHPP010140422.1, on the reverse strand, counting down.
TGATGATTGTGAAGGTAGTGATGGTGGTGGTGATGATGGTGGTGATGGTGGTGGTGGTGATGATGATGGTGATGGTGATGATCATGATTGTTGTGGTGGTGATGATGGTGATGATGACTAGGGCATATTTTAAAGAGGAAAAGCAGTATTCTGCTTGTAGATATATACTTCAGGACATTCTCTACTGAGATTTTAAAAAGTCATTAAGTAGTTTATTAATAGTCCAGAAATAATTTCTGTTTGGACTTGGATATACCTCATTTATTTATACTTGCCCTCGCATGCCATGTAGCTCCCTCTCAGTGGCTGGACTGCTGGGTATGGGTGTAAGAAGGTGCCACATGTCATCACAGATCCCTGTGACAACTTCTCTCTCAAAAGAGCTACCACCTCCTTCCCACTTTTCTTTTAAAAGCAGAGATGCACTGCTCTTGTTTCTAAAAAGGTATCTCCCACTGAAACTGTGTCATTAAAGAACATTTTTAGTTATGAATTTCCCAAACTAAGGTCTGGTCACATCCGGCATACTTCCCACTCCAATGATTTCTCTTTAGTTGGATGTTGTGAAAGGGAGGAGAAATGAATGCCTTCTTGTTTGTATACTGCTGTTTTTAACATGCCATTTTCCCTAGGAGTTAAGGGGAATCGCAACAGAAGGGCCTCATTTTGATATATTATTTAGCAATGTAGTATTATGTATATTATAATGCATTCAGCATCTTTTTTCGTTGTGATGCCATAGCTCTACATAGAGAGCTTATATGTTAGCAGAAAAATAGAGTACTTCACAGAAAGAATTTGTTTCATACTTTTAATAGATCGTGAGACAATTACATAAGTATTGAAACAAATATGCATTTGGTTTTGTGTTCTAGGAATAAAAGGAAAATTATGAGAATATTTAGTGTGCCACCTTCAGAAGAAACCTTGTCAGAACCCAATTTTTATGACACAATGAGCAAAATTCGCTTAAGACAACAAGTGGAAATGCATTCTGTTTGTAAGTATGTTCTTTGCCGAGCTATATGCATGCCATGTTTAAAATAGATCTTCTATTGCACTCAGTTAACAAAAGGTTATAAAACATGGTTGCTTATAAAAACTTAAGCCTTTTCAGACACAGCTAGGCAGATTTATCCCAAGTTACTGCTGTTAAATCTTCGACTTTTCTGTTGCCTGAGGCCTTCTATTCAGCTCTGCAGAAATTGAGATTATCATCATCGTTTGACACCCCTATTTCTTCCTCTTCTGATTTCTCCTCCTCGTACTTCTCTGCTGTGGGATGTTCTGTATGGCTAATGTGTTGCTAATAAAACACTGATTGGCCAGTGGCTAGGCAGGAAGTAGGCGGGACTAACAGAGAGAATTAAAAGAGCAGGAAGGCAGAAGGAGTCACTGCCTGCCAGCCAGCAACCGCCAGGACAAGCAGCATGTAAAGATGCCGGTAAGCCACGAGCCGTGTGGCAAGGTATAGATTTATGGAAATGGATAACTTAAGATATAAGGACAGTTAGAGAGAAGCCTGCCACGGCCATACAGTTTATAAGCAATAGAAGTCTCTGTGTTTCCTTGGTTGGGTCTGAGCGGCTGTGGGACTGGCAGGTGAAAGAGATTTATCCTGACTGTGGGCCAGGCAGGAAAACTTTAGCAACACTTCTCCTTTGGGATGAGACCGAAATGGTCAAACAACAGAACATCCAAGCAGTGTAAGAGTTACTTTCAGGACTTGCAGAATCCAGGAACAAGGCCAGAAGTTCTATTTGAACAATATTAATACATCCAATGGTACTGGCCACTGCAAGCATGTACACAGGAAAGAAGAAACAAGTTTTAAAATGTACATTGAAGCCTTTTGTGCCATTATTTAAAATATGAAGGTGTGGCTTCCATGGTGCATTAGGTAGGAGAAGCAAGGTGGTACTTGTATTAGAATGCCAGGTTCTTCTCAACTGTCACCTTGCTGGGATCTAGAATCACAAAGGAAACAGAGTTCTGAGTGGATCTAGAGTGGGTTCATTGAGGGGGAAGATTTACTCTAAATGTAGCATGGCATCAGAGCACAGGCTGAAGTCAAGGACAGAGTCAAAAAGGAGAAAGCTGGCTGGGTAGGAGCATCCGTCTCTCTGTTTCAGACTGAGGATGCAGTGTGGCTACATGCTTGCCGGTCTTCCTACCACATCTTCCCTACCAGGATGGACTGTGTCCTAAAACCAGAAGCCAAAACAAATCCTGCTTTTCTTAAGTTGCTTGTGTAAGGTATTTGCCATAGCATCAAGGAAGTAATACATTGTTGTAAAATCAAGCAAACAAAGCGCTCCCTTTATTATCTCTCTATAAAGTAAGTGTACACATATGTGTATAAAATGAGTACCATGTGGTGAGAGCGCGGAGATGGGACCGGCTTATTGAGCTCACAAGCCTGTTGATTGCTGTTTGGAGTAGTGCAGGAAGACTGCACAGACCCTTTTATTGTTTTTCCTTGAGATGGTAAGTGCCTGGTTTTTATTCTCTTCTTTTTTATTTTGGTTTTTAAAAAATTCTTTGAGATTTTTATTCATATATATAATGAAATGTGATCACACGAGAAACAGTCATCCTCACATCATACTAAGAATGCTGGAGTCTCAAAGTAGTAAAAGTGAGACAGGTTTATTTTTGGTATTACAGAAGCAAGGTATTAGCCTGAAAAAAAGGCGAACCGTGGCTGGCACACTGATTTGGCACAAAAACAGTGATTTTTATGTCTCCACTTGTATTTTTCTGTCCCCTTTACTCTTTATTGGGTGAATTCTTTAGGGAGGTACAATTTTCCCAGTGTCTAGTATTTCCCCCTCACCAAATTCCCCATCCTGTTAGTTCAGGACATAGAATGCTACCTACTCAATATTGGGGCTCAGGGTTCCCCCTCTTTTGGTACGTGGGCTGAGTTATGTACCAGGCTGCCGGATGTTTCAGCTCCTGTGTGAGCCTAGAGCTCCTAGACAAGCAGGCACCAGCTGCTGGATGGGGAAGATGGGCCTGTGTCTCTGCTTATCTGTTGTTCCCTGATGAGTTCTAAATGCACCTCATGCTGAAAATGGACCATTATTATTTATTTCCTAGTCTCTAAATTCTAGGCTCCCTTTTATCCAAAGCTTATTGGTCTTATTTTAAGATTTGCTTTAACTTTTTAAATTGATTTAACATTTTTTACTCTATCACAGGGCTAATGGTCTGGTCTACTATCTGAAAGCATTAGATTATGTGGATGTGTTTTGGGCATTTGTTTGTTAATTTTGTTTTAATGGGTTTTTGTTAAAACTTTATAGGGAAGAATGTATCACTCTACCGTAGTTAATACTTCTGCTCCAGTTACAAAGGAAGTTGGGAATGAAGCCACGAACCCTTTCTCTTTTTTTAAATCCTTTCGCCACTCTGTCAAGGGATCATCCCTTTCTGAGCTTTTTGTTCATTCATTGGCAAGGGTCTCTGCTTCAGTTGCTGCCTCCAGGTTCCTGCCTTGACTTTCTTCTATGATAGACTATAACGTGTAAGCGGAAATGCACCCTTTGCTTCCCGAGTTGCTTTTGGTCATGTGTCCATCACACCAGCAGAAAAGCACACCTAGACACATACCCTACTGCCTGCTGCCTCCCCCAGGTCTTCATTTTGTAGAACATGAGGAGGTTGTAAGCTGGACAGGCAATCCCGGACTTTTAACCTGGATCGTCCCTGTTTCTTTTTGAGGGGAACATAGGCGTTAACTCTCAGCCTCGCTTCTCTTAAAAGTCCCCTAGGTCATATTTGAAGTGTTGGGGAGAGACCAAGGTCTGGCAGAGCAGGACACCCGAAGGTGGGATGGGATGCGTCTCCTACACGTAGAGACCAAGGGCTTCTCTCCAAATATGGCAATCCTGGAAGATGTCCATCTCCCAGATTGTGAGAAACAATTACCCTCACTTCAGAATAAGAACAGTGGAGTCTCAGAGTAGCAAAAGCAAGACAGATCTATTTTCAGCTGACTGAAGTCAGCCTATACAGAAGGGGAAAAAAATGGCTGTTGCTCCTGTTTGGCACAGAACAGTGGCTTTTATATCCCAAGTTGCAGCTCTTTTTTAATTCTCATCGGTTGAGATCTCTAGAGAGAGACAGTCTTCCCAGTGCCTCAGCTTTGCTCCCTACCCCAACTCCTCGCAGCCTGTTGGCTCCAGATCCAGCTGTGTCTAGTGGGTATCTGGGGGCACTTGTCATCCCCTCCTCCCTCCGTAGATGGGCTCAGTCAAATAGCAGACTGCCTGTAGTTTTTCACCCCGGACACGCAGGTGCCAGCTAGGGAAGGTAGATGCCGGTGCCTCCTGCTTATCTGGGCTCTCTGGTGAGATCTGAATACACCGCACTCTGAAAGTGGACCGTAACTAATTTCTTACAACATGTTCCTCTCATTCCTCTCCAACTCCCACAGAGCTCCTACAACCTCAAGTTGTTCGAAAACACAAAACCAGACCCATGCGTCCGGTAGTATGTGCATGGGTGTAGGGCTATCCACTAGAGCTTAGGTAACCCTACAGTGACCATACCCTCAAAGAATGATTCTCCCTTCCTCAAGCAGCTGTTAACTGCCAACTGCTCTTCAGTGAAGCATACATAGGGCCTTGAGAGCTCCTCCCCCATGTATACTCAAATTTTAGTTGGCTTGATCTTGTGCACCTCTTGGGCAGGTAATCATTGCTACTATGAGCTCTTGGGTACCAGAGTCATGTTATTTCCAGAAAACACAGTACTTCTCCCCACCCTCTGTCTCTTATGGTCCTTCTGTCTTCTCTTCTGCAATGTTCTCTGAGCCTTGGCAGTGATGGGAGGTGTGCTATTCAATAAAGATGTCCCATTTAGGGACCAGAGAGACAACTCAGTGGTTACAAGCACTGGCTGCTCTTTCCAGAAGACCCAGGTTTGATTCCCAGTACCCATGTTGTGGTTCACAACCATCTTTAACTCCAGTTTCAGATGATCCATTTCCCTTTTTCTTTGCCTTCTCAGGCACCGCACACACACACAGTTCACACATATACATGCAGATTGAATACCCATACATATTAAACAAATAAAGGACATTTAAAGATGTCCTGTTTAAGCACTAAGTACTTACTCTTAGTACTTTGAGCAGTTATGAGTTTCTTCATTGACTGCTGCCAACTGCCAAATATAGTCTATAAGCAAGGTTGAGAGCAACCCTGGTCTATGAGTATAAATATAAATTGTTGCTGCAGGCCGCAGGAATATATCATAAGAACTCAGCTGGTTATGGCAAAGTCACTACCTGGAGGGATCAGGGAATTCCTCCAGAGGAAGCCAAATTCCAAGGAGTTTTTGGTGTTATTTGGCTTGTTATATATCAGCTGTATTCTGTTATGAAAATCATGTATGCCTTCATAGTTTTCCCAATTGACTTTTCCCAAAGAAGGGCTACCAGTGTGAACTGATCACTCTCTGGACATTCACATTCCAGGTATTTGGAGAACAGCCTCGGGAAAGGCTTTCTCTGGAATCAGATATCTCCCTTGGCCACTTTCACGGACTAACAGTGATATGCTAACCAGTCATTAGCACTCAGTTGACCTCCTCTTTTACCACTCCCATTTTGGGTTGTTAAAGAAAGCCTGGTGGTCAGTGCCGGAGGAAAAATTCTTACCTGCCTTTATGACCCCGTAGAATTCAAGCCTGGTGACCTTACTCAACCAGGGGCTTGATATAACCGGAATCCGGGGACGGAGAAGAGAAAAGAGAATGGAAGAACTAGATGGGTAAGAACTTGAGAGGAACAAACTGAGATGGGGAAGAACTAGGTTGAAGGGCTAGAAGAGAGGACTAGAGGAACGAAATGGAAGATGAGGAAGAGTCAGATGGGAAAGTCCTAGCTGGGTAAGAACAAGGTGAAAAGGACCTGGATGAGGCAGCGTTAAGACAAGAGAATTAAGATAGAACTTAAGAAGGAGCAGTAGATAAACAGAGAGAAATCAGGCAAGAAAGGAGCTAGGCACGAGAACAGAACTGAAGCTGTGTATAAAGGATGCTATGCCAGAGGAATTAAAGCAAGTGGACTATAGAGCTCGGTGTGCTGAGATTCTATTTCCCGAAAATAGTTCTCGCTGTTAGTAGTTCTCTCTCCTGAGCCACTGGGATGTATAATATTAAGGCTGGTCCCTCTAATATTATACCAGAATTTGTTAGAAGGCAGTATGACAACCTGACCATTTAGCAAAAACAGTTTCAGGTTCCCTCTTAGGAATTAAGATCTCCTCGCCATGGACTTTTGTCCAGGTTTACAGTACCAGGAGTGAACTATCCAGCTGTGAACTATCCAGCTGTGGAGCAGACCTCACATCCAACCAGAAAGTGGTTGGTTACTGCATAACAGTCATGCCACTGTCGCACCAATGGATACAGCCTGTCTGGCAGGTCAGTATCGTAGCGCGTAGGATCCAGCGTGGGGTAAGACCATTCACGTCTTTTCTCCCCCGGCAACAGGCATGGTCTCTTCAAGCACTATGAAAGCTAGCTGGTAGGGAGGAAGTTTTCCAGTCTGAGATTTCTTTCTCTGTGTCCTGCAGCTTGAGTGTGGGGTTTCAGCAGTAGGGTCTTATTGTGTATTACATTGAGTAACCAAGGGCAACACCACCAGCCTGGGTTGTCGGGAGGCCTCTGGGGCCAATGACTCATAGGGAGGTATCCCGTGCCCTGCACTGCCCTTTTTGTTCAATAACCCATGGCTTCTGGGAGCAGCATCGTCCACCCACGCAGGCACCTCAGGTCAGACTTTTCCTTTTTACAATTGTATTCTGAAATGATCTTACTAACTAGTGGGCTTTTATAAGACCGTTTCATAGAGCCTTAGTTTGTCAACCCACCCCTTCTCTCCTCCATTGCTCTGCTCCATACTACCCCTGCCTTCTTTCACGTGTGTTCTACATTCCTTCCCATCGTAGTTTTAATTGGATTGTGAGATGCTAGGTGTCCATGTAGCTTTTTCATATTCTGTTCCTTTATGTTAACCCACTCTCCCACCCCGTTTTCCCCTCCTCTCATGTCCCTCCTTGCAGAAGCCTTTCTGCCCCACCCCCCTATCCCATGACTCTCCTTTGGGTTTACCTAGAATTCACTTCCACTCCTTCTGGTTCATTGACATTTACGTGTGCTCCAAGCTAAACACACAAAACAAAATATTTGAAATTAGGTGCACACATGAGAGAACATGTGGCATTTGTCTTACTGGGCCTGAGTAACCTTATTTAATGTAATTTTTTTCCAGTCCCATCCGTATCCCTGAAGGTTTCATGATTTTATTTTTCTTTACAATCGAGCAGCATTCCACTGTGTAAATGTACCACATTTTCACTATCTGTTGGTGGACATGTAGGTTGATTTTGTCTCATAGCTATTGTGAATAGAGTGGCAGTGAACTTGGATGGGCAAATGTGTCTGTAGTAGGTTATAAATTCCTTTGGGTTCGTGCCCAGGAGTGCTATAGCTAGGTCATATGACAGTTCTGTTTCTAGCTTCTTCTGTGGGCTTTTAAGTTAAATATAGTAAAACAAAAAGGTGGTAATATCAAAGCACTGAAAATAAGTTGTTATTGAGTACTCAGCCCTAAGTGGGTTGTCTTTATCAACCCCCTCCCGTCAAGGAAGGAAGAGGGTGGAAGAGCCAGAGGTGAAGGAAGAACTGCAAAAATAGTGTTTCCCACATGTGACCTGTTGCACACACAAGCTCACAGTGGCTGGTTGCCTGCACAAGATCAAACCAGTCAAGATTCCAGGACGGGTGGGTGAAGGGTGCATGAAACCCCACTTGTGGCAGAGGAGATGAGAACAGTTACTGGTTGCTGAGGTAGAGAGTCAGTTTCTTTCAGGGAAATGGCCCCTGGTAGGTTGCCATGGTTCCATGGGTGGCCCCACTACCATGCACATACTGAAACCACTGGACTTCATGGGTTTTAAAAAAAAAAAAAGCGAGGACATGAAGTTGGAAGAGAAATGTACAGTGATGAGAGGGTCTGAGAGAAGTTGGGTGGAGGAGCAAAGTTATGAACAAAATACATGGTATACATGTGTATGTGTGTATGAAATTCTCAAAATACAAATAAAAATCTACTTTTTTAAAGTAGCAATGTAGGGTAAGAAAGGAGGAAACTTAAAAATTTAATAGCTTACTCAGTTTTCTCCTGTATTTTAAAGTTCAGAAGGATCCCGATATTTAAATAATTGTAAATACAAAGTATATATAAATAGTGTCTAAATTAGAAGATCTTAGAATATAATTAACTTCCTCTAGAAGAAAAACAGTTGTTTAATTCTAAGCTAATTTCTTACCAAGCATCCAAGCATCATGATTTAATGATATTATCTAGTAGTAACTTTATGCTTTATCTTTCTTGTCATTGTTTTTTCATAGCAAGAAAGTATGAGTATCAACAGCCGCAAAGCCAAGCTGACAGTGTGCAGCTCTCGTTGGAATGAAACTTCAGACTGAGCAACGGAAGTGATGGCGAAGCAGTGTGGCAACACGTTCCTGCTGCCCTCTCCTCAATCAGGACCGGCATTCAGAGACCCTGTCAGATAAAGTCGTCCCGCTGCCCCACCCCCCACCCCCACCCCACCCCAGCCTCCGCTTTCTCCTGTTGCTTCTAGGACTTGCTTCATAAGCACAGAAACATTTAGAAGGAAGATGCCTTGTGACTAGAGATGAGGGCTTTCCCTTTTGAGGATGTTTGATGTCTTCAGGACACAGCAGAAAATACAAACGTGTCTTCAGAAACACGAACCCTAGGGTTAATGTCACTTTGATTAGAATATTTTTACAGAGTTGAAATATGAAATTCTCGCTCTTGAGGTGGTTTGCGCTTTGTTGTGGCCTGTGCTGATGAGTTTAACATCAGTAACAGACTGATTTATGTCGCTCTCGCTATGGTTACTGACTCTGAGTCAGGGATCTTTGCTTCACGACTTGTGTGACACACCACTGAACTCAAAGTGGCTTCTCCATCATGAAGCATGTCCCATCTGCTGGTTGTGGATGCTTTCTGTAACTGGATTGCCTCCCCTCATTGTATTCCCCACACTTGTTATTTTGTTTCTGATCCCGTATTTTCCTTGCCTCCATAGGGCTCCTTGAGGCTGTGCGTTTAGACAAAGAGACATCTTTGAGACCTTGAGGCTGTTAGACAAAGAGCCATCTCTGTCTAGCTGTTGGTACTTAACTTCCCCATGTTTCTCTGTCACTGTTGAAAGTTACTGTCTGGTGTCTTCTGCTTTATAAAGCTTGGTTGAACACACAGCTGTCTTGACTCACTGTTGAAAATTACTGTCTGGTGTCTTGTGCTTTGTAAAGCTTGGTTGAACACGTAGCTGTCTTGACTCATTCTGTTATATACAATGGGATGGTTTTTTTAGCCTAACTTTTCATGTTTGTTCATGTAAAAGCTGCTTGGAGCTAAGGGTAGAAGCAAGACAGACCCCAAACCGAAAGCTACAGGCCTGCTGCCTTGATGAGTGCAAGGGCCTCTGGAGAAACCGGAAGAGAGGGACATAGCACAGTAGGAAATGAACCACACAGGAGACGTGCTGCAATCTGCTTTAGTTACTGAGTTAATGGATGATCCATGAACCAGGAGTCTCTAAGGCAGACTACCTGAAGCCTGGAAGAGAGCAGACATCGAAAAGACAAGAAAGATCTGAGGAGCCTTCAGCTGGGTCCCACCACAAACATTCTAGTTCGATCCTGCCAATGGATTGCCTGATCGAACAAAAATCAATACTTCAGCAGAAGTGAACAGAGCCAAGGGACCATGCACCACATTTTTCTTCATGCCCAGTATAAAACCAGAGGCAAGGATGGGAAGAACAGGAAGGACCTGAGACCCATCGTCAAGAGGAAAAGCAGTTAGTACAAATGGGATCCCAACATGTCCCCATATGTTAAGTCAGCCGACAAGGACTAAAAGCAACTGTTGTTCCTTGCATCCTTAGCCCCTGATGGCGTGACTTCAGGAGTTCTCAACAAAGTAGAGCAGCCCCTTGCCTCAGACTTCGAATGGAAAAAGTAATGGCGAATGGCAGGGAAGGAATTTACAAAATATAGTGGTATTAGAAGGTAAGGGGAATTAGAGCATCCCATCCAATCTTCAGGGTACTAGCATGAACTTCAGGTTTAAACAGAGGAAGATTTTGGACAGGAGCAGTCTCAACCCTGCACACACATGTACATACACCATATGTGTGTGCGTGCGTGCGTGCGTGTGTGTGTGTGTGTGTGTATGTGTGCTTGCATATAAGCACACAATTACAAGAGCAGTTCCTTTAAAAAAAAATCCAATTTAAAGAAAAAGGCCTCGAGGTTGAGGTGTACTCGGACCCAGAGGTCTATAGGTGCATGGAAGATTCAGGAGCATGAGTTCAGACCAGGGATAGGCTTGGGTTTAAATATCACCCATATCTTGCCAGGCATGCTTTGTGCCTTATGGTTCACCTTGAGAAGCTATACCAAGTATTAACTGCTCAGGGAGGGATGACAGGATGCGTATCTCACAAGAGTGGTTTCTGTTGTTTATATATGTTCTTTAAGTTACTGTATAAGACTTATGCCAACAACAAACTATTGCTAGGATAAAGGCCATAGAGAAATGTCCGTGGCATAAATAAAGACAGAAGTTCTTTACTTTCATTAACATAAAACAGCAGAGCTATGTTTATAAATCACACCAAGCACTCTTACCAACCATCTTGGCCTTCCTTTCTAGCCTGTCTCCATTCCTTCTTGTCAGCCATGGATTCACAGAAACACTTTCACCAGGGGCTCCCAGTGGCACACTGGGCTGGTACTCAGGCGATGTTCACTATCCTTCCTGTCCTCTGTTATGATCTCTCCAGTCTCTCAGTCCTGTAGCGACCTGCTTGGTGAAGCTCCTCCTCCTACCCCAACTCCATTCACTGGGGTCTGTGGTGATAGTGTGTCCCCAAATATACTGTGCGCCCTAGTAAACTTATCTGGGGTCAGAGAACAGAACAGACACTAGAAATAGAGGCCAGGAAATGGTGGCTTACACGCCTTTAATCCTAGCATTCCAGAGGCAGAGATCCATCTGGATCTCTGTGACCAGGAATGGGAACACACGCCTTTAATCCCAGGAAGTGATGGTAGGAAGCAGAAAGGTATATAAGGCACGAGGACCAGGAACTAGAGTCTTGTTAAGCTTTTAGGCTTTTGAGCAGCAGTTCAGCTGAGATCCTTTCTGAATGGGGACACAGAGGCTTCCAGTTTGAGGAAATAAGATCAGCTGAGAAACTGGCGAGATAAGGTTAGCTGTGGCTGGTTCTGTTTCTCTGATCTTTCAGCGTTCACCCCAATACCTGGCTCCAGGTTTGTTTTTATTAATAAGACCTTTTAAGATTCGTGTTACAGGGGTCTCCACCTCTTGGTGCAGATTCAGGGTATCCCAATCCCTTTCATCCCTGTCTATCCAGACTTACCTTTGTCCTACTTAAGCCTGCTTGCAGGGGTCTGTCCTCCCACCACACTTCACTGCCTTGGGACTGTAGTTCTTGGTGCAAATACAACCCCTCTAATATATTCCCACAGCCCCTCCCAGCCTTTCCTCCTCGCTCACCTCCATTTCTTTCTGCCACCCACCAACCTGCAGAAACTCTCTACCTGCTCAGTCACCACACTTTCCTAGGATCCAGAGAGGGCAATAGCAACCAAAGACCAGAACAGCCACCCAGGAAAGAAGACCAGATAGCAATGCCAAGAAACACCTCAACTATCATAACTTCAGATGCTTGGTCTGCAACAACAAACATGAACAGCCAAGACAGTTCACGTCCATCAGAACCCAGTAATCCTATTACAGTAGGCCCTGAGAGACGCAATACAGCTGAAGCCCAAGATAGGGATTTCAAAATAACAATTATGAATATGGTCAAGGACCTTAAAGAGGATGTGAATAAATCCTTCAATGCAGACTGTGACAACACAAAGAAACAGCTGAATGAAATAATGAAAACAGTTCGAGACATGAAAGTTGAAGTAGAATCACTGTCTTAGGGTTTCTACTGCTACAAAGAAACACCATGACCAAAGCAACTTGGAGAGGAAAAGGAAACCAAGTCAGGAACTCAAATAGGACAGGAACCTGGAGGCAGAAGCTGGTGCAGAAGCCCTGGAGGGATGATGCTTACTGGCTTGTTTCTCATGGCTTGCTCAGCCTGCTTTCTTATAGAACCCAGGACCAGCAGCCCAGGGATGGCACCACCACAATGGGCTTTGAACCTCCACATTCAATTACTAATCAAGAAAAGGCCCTAGAGAATTGCTTACATCCCAATCTTATGGAAACATTTTTTTTTAACTGAGGCTCCCTCCTCTCCAATAACTCTAGCTTGTGTCAAGTTGACATAAAACTAGCTAGCACAACCATTCACTAAAGAAAAACAAACTGACATAAAACTAGAGGTGAAAAATTTAGGATATCAAAGAAAAACAACAGAGGTATGAAGCCTCATGAACAGGTTATAAAACATGGAAGAGAGAATCAAGTATTGAAGAACTGGATAGTATGGTCAAAGAGAATTTTAAATCTAAAATAATCCAGACACAAAACATACAGGAAATCTGGGACACTATGAAAAGACCAAATCTACAGATAATAGGAATCAAGGAAAGAGAAAAAAAAAAAAAAAAAAAAAACAAAAAAAACCAAAAAACAGGTCAAAGGCACAGATTATATTTTCAGCAAAATCATAGAAGAAATTTTTCCAACCCAAAGAGGTGCCTTGTTGTAGAATATTATTTTAAGGTGTATTACTTTTGTTTATGTTGCATTTGTTTAACTCTGTGTTAGTGTGTCTGTCTAAAACACCTGATGGTCTAATAAAGAGCTGAATGGCCAATGGCGAGGCAGGAGAAAGGATAGGTGGGGCTGGCAGGCAGAATATGTAGAAGGAGAAATCTGGGAGAAGGAAAAGAAGTAGCCAGAGAAGGAGGAGGATTGGGGGTCAGCCACCCAGCTACATAGCAGGCCAGGGAGTAAGAGTAAGTTTTATAGAAGTAAGAGAACAGGAAAAGCCCAACTGCAAAAGGTAGTAGATGGGATAATTTACAGTTAGGAAAAGCTGGCCGGAAAGAAGCCAAGCTAAGGCCGGGTATTCATAAGTAAGAATAAGCCTCCTCCGTGTGTGATTTATTTGGGGGCTAGGTGGTGCCCCCCCCAAAGAGCCAAGAAACAAACAACAGTGCCTATAAAGGTACAAGAAGCACACTGCATCTTCCATGACAAGATTTCCCCTTCTTCCTTTTTTCCCTCTCTTTTTCTCTTAAATTTTATTTTGTTTTACTTTGGGGTGGGGAGGGAGATGGATGGGATTGGGAGGCGTGATGTGAAAGACACAAAGAATAAATAAAAAAATAAGTAAAAAAGATCAGAAGGGAATCAAGAGTTGAGTGTATCATATTTTGTACTTTATAAGTTCTTTTGTCCCATGCTCCAGTTTATGGTTTTTGTGTTGTGAAAACAGTGTTTAGAACTGTGAAGTATAAACAGTAAGGGTGTTGTTTGACAAGTAAACAAGGTAGAAGAGTGTAGCATGAATCTTAAAAGTTCTTATTAATAAAATCAAACCTGATGCCAGTTATTGGGGTGAATGCTGGAATATCAGAGAAGCAGAACAAGCCACAGCCACCTCACCTTGCCAATTCCTCAGCTGATCCTGTTTCCTCAGACTGGAAGCCTCTGAGTCCTCATCCAGAATGGGTCTCAGCTGAACTGCTGCTCCAAAGCCTAAAAGCTTAACCAGGCTATAGTTCCTCGTCCTCACTCCTTAAATACCTTTCTGCCTCCTGCCATTACTTCCTGGGATTAAAGGCGTGTGTCACCATGCCTGGCTGTTTCCAATGTGGCCTTGAACTCACAGAGAACCAGTCGGATCTCTGCCTCTGGAATGCTAGGATTAAAGGCGTGTGCGCCACCATTTTCTGGTCTCTATGTCTGTCTAGTGGCTGTTCTGTTCTCTGACCCCACATAAGTTTATTAGGGTGCAGAATATTTTGGGGAACACAATACCACCACAGAAGAGAGATTTATGAATGGGACAATTACCTTTTGATCTTGTCTGAGAGGTCAAATCTGGCAGCATTTGGTGGTCTCTGATAGCTACATTTTATATGAATATTATGAAAACTTAAAGCTTAGTTACTCTTTAAAGAATTTAAGTTCTTTTTATGGGATTGTGATTTGTAAAATGCATCTTACATTTTCTGGGTTTTTACAATACAGTTGGGGCCCCATGCTTTTTGCCAAGAAATTCTGATTTTGTCATTTAGAGGAATTTAGAATTTGCTTCAGGCAATGGTGCATTGAAATTATGAGTCTTCGAGATGAGCCTACTTTCTCTTGTGAAATTCCTTGAACAAGCCAGCTGGTGGATGACATCATTGCTGTCCCATAGTGGGTGGTGGGTCAAGGTCAGTCTCTGCCTATGGCACTTTCTCTACCTGCACAATGCTTATGATTTCAGAGACAGAGCCCACCAGTTCACAGAAGTAGATGGCCGGTAAATACTTGTCAACGTCTGTGTCCTGTTGGGTTAGCTCCACTCCTGTGAACTGTTTGTTGACCTGTATCACCTGAATGTTAACTGGCACACCATTCTCTTCCCACACCTCCCCATGTCAGGCCAACACCAACTCTGAGAATATAAGAGTTCCTTTTTCATTTTTTTTTTTAAACAGGCTCTCTCTATGTATCCCTGGCTGGCCTGGAATTTACTATGTAGACCAGGCTGTGCTGTAACTCACAGAGATCCACCTCCCTCTGCCATCTGAGTCCTGGGATTAAAGGCGTGTGCTGCCACTCCTGATAAGAATTTCTTTTTCTTACTTTTACTAGTTCTCTCACTTTTCTTCCTCCCTCTGCCTTTCTCTTGCTTTTGCTCAGTTCCAGTCTCTTGGGCTGCTATATATACACAGTGTCTGGGGCCTAACAATTGTTTTCGTCCACTCACAAGAAGGTCTCGATAATCCATGAGACACCTCGGCACAATCCAGACAAGCACTCTCTCGGGGTAGAATTTCTGAGTTTCCAAGTGGGTTTTATAAAGGAGATGGTGTAGGAGAATTTGTGTGCATTTGGCAATAAAGTATTCCAGGCACCCTCTCCACTCCAGTGCTGGAAATGGAACCCAGGGTTCTGTGTACGAAGGGCTCTGCTACTGAGTGACAACCCCAAATCCCAACAATGAAGTATTCTGAAGCCAAAGAATCATGGATATATAATACTATTTGCTAGAGGTTTTTTGTTTTTTGTTTTTAAATGATACTTAGTACAGAGGCTATTACTGCAATGTCTTCCAGCTACTAAAACTGTTTTCAGTGTGCCAGGGATTATAATATGTGCCCTTCTATCAGGTCTAATTTCTTCACCTTTAACTGACACAGCCAAGTGTGTTGGTACCAGCCTAGGCTCTCAACCTTCAAGAGATTGAGGGAGACGGATCATGAGTTCAGGGCCAGCCTGGGATGCAGAACAACATTCCAACCAGGTGGGAGTGAATACCCAGTTTCCTGGTAAAGGCCAGGAAAGTAGAAAGGGGACCCTGTGACTGGAAGAGGAAGGCTCTGTAGGAGGAGAGCGGGGAGGACTATAGAACATAGTGGAAGGGGGTAAACGAGCTAAGAGTATAGCAGGTCGGTGGAGGACAGAGAAATGGAGGCAGGGACATGACGGCGGCAGCAGGGAGACTCATCCCAAATGACATACATACAAAACCTTCATATGGAAAATCCATTACTTTGAAATTAACATAAAAAGCTAAACAAAAGCTAATTAAACTGTTCAAAAACTAAACAAAAAATGAACCAATACACAATTGCTCCACACTTTTCAGTTAGTATTATGCAGTTTAATATATTAAAGTAATAAATGAGTGATAACTAATGAACAACCGAAATGGACTTGATGCTGTAGGTGAGCTCAGGAAAAGTAATATGTAGGGGAAAGCATGAAGAAATCTTAAATAATTAAGTCTGAGAATGAATTCTACTGCTTTTAATAATGAAATAATACTGTTGTCCTAGGGGTGCTACTGCTGTGATGAAACACCATGACCAAAGCAATCTGGGGAGGAAATGGTTCATTTGGCTCACATTTCCACATCACTCTTCATCATCAAAGAAAGTCAGGACCGGAACTCAAGCAGGGCAGGAACCTGGAGGCAGGAGCTGATGTGGAAGGCCATGGAGAAGTGCTCCTTATCGGCTTGCTCCCCATGGCTTGCTCAGCCTGCTTTCTTATAGAACCCAGGACCACCGGCCCAGAGATGGCACCACCCACAGTGGGCTGGTCCTTCCCACATCAATCACTAATTAGGAAAATGTCCCACAGGCTTACCTACAGCCTGATCTTATGGAGACATTTGTTCAGCTGAAGCTCCCTATTCTCTGATGACTCTAGCTTGTGTCGGGTTGACATAAAGTCAGCCAGCACAGATGCTCTGTTCAATAAGGAGGCAGCATGACAAAACAGAACAATGGGATTCGAGTTAATGAGAACTACGGCTCAGTTACGACATTGCAAAACATGATCTGTATTATAACAACAACCACAGGTACAGTTTTACTTGGAAAGCAGACCCTTTTTTTTTTTCAGCGTTCTTGCACTTATTAAATTATAAGCTACTAGAAGAGTGTGAACTGTTATCATGATTATTTACAGTTTTTTATTTTTTAGTACCAGGAATCAAACCCAGTGAACACACTAGGCAAGAACTCTACCACTGAGCTGCAGCTGAACCCCAGGACTTTTTAGAAAAGGAATTTTAAATTTTATTTTAATTTTATGTATACACACACACACACACACACACACACACTCACACACGTATGTGTGCGTGCACCTGCGTTTGCGTGTGTACATGTGGGTACAAGTGTCCATGGAGTCAGAGCTCCCTGTAGCTGGAGTTACCTGACATGGGTGTTAGAATCTGAACTCATGCCCTTTGCAAGAGCAACGTTCTTAACCACTGAGCAACCTTTCAGCAAACCCCCACAGAATGTCTTGACATACACATCCTTGTATGATCTTCCTGCAATCCTGTGATTGAGACAACCAATTCCATTGTGATAAGAAGACTAAGGTGAGAAAGTTTAGTAATTAATATAACATCACCAACGATGGCAGACACAAAACCCAAACCCCAGTT
The DNA here is from genome assembly GCA_902168425.1 of Peromyscus attwateri. NCBI lineage: Eukaryota > Metazoa > Chordata > Mammalia > Rodentia > Cricetidae > Peromyscus > Peromyscus attwateri. Next base: position 61,927 of record CABHPP010140422.1, on the reverse strand, counting down.
CTTGGACCCAGACTTGGCACATGCTATGCCTTGGCTGTGGCTTAAGTGTGTTCCCTCAAGGTTCACACGCTGAAGTGCTGGTCTCTACTGTGGTGGAATTAGGAAGCGGTGAGATTTTTTTTTTAAGGTGTGGAGCCTAGTGGAAATTCCTTACATAAATTGTGGTCATACCCTTGTGAGGGAAGGGGCAGTGAGGCTCCAGAACTGTCGTTCTTTATAAAGTTAGCCTGACTCCGATAGTCATGGTAGTAATGCAGTACACACACACACACACACACACACACACACACACACACACACAATCAAGGGCTGGGAAGATGTAAGAGTCCTTGCTCTGCAAATGTGAGGTATGGAGTCTAATCCCTTGCACCCATGTCAAAAGCGGGGTGTGGCATTGCTTACTGTAACCCTATTGCTGTGTGGGGGTAGACACAAGAGAATTGCTGTGGTTTGCTGGCTGCCAGCCTAGTTTCAGGTTCAGTAAGAGACCCTGTCTCAAGGGAATAAAGTGGAGAGTGATAAGCCACCTAATATCTTCCTCAACCCCTCCCCCCACCCCGCCTGTAAGCTCACAGACGTGTGCACCTGCACACACTTGTGCACATACAACCATACACACACACACACACACACACACACACACACACACACACGTACAATGAATGGATAAATATGGCACATTTTCTACTATTTATAATTGGAAAAGATGGGAGAGAAAGAGAAGATGAATGTATGAACACAGCTCTCCCCATCACAGCGGACAGTAGTGAGGCGTTAGTGGAAACAATCTTTATTAAAATTCCTGCTTTAGCATTTCCTGCCTTGGAGGTTAGACCTAACTTCACAGAATCCGCTGTAGTTTTGATCTAAAGTGTCTCCCAAAGGCCCATATATTAAACAGTGCGTTGTCCCAGCCTCCCACCGTCAGAAGATGGTGGGAACTTCAAGCGGTGGATTTGGCGGGAGGTTTTATATCGTACTGAGTGTGCCCATAAAAATATTGTGGGACTGCTCTCTTTCTTATTCTCGTTTGTGCACTAGCCAGAAAGTGAATGCTTTGCTCTATCCCAGGCAAAATTACAGGATCAAATGGTCAGGGCCCCAAACCTCCAAACCACGAGTTAAATAAGAATTATAGTTTTTAATTTCAGGCATTTTGTTATAGTACCAGAAAGTTGAAATAGTCTCCACTTAGTCATATATGAAATGACAATAATATCTAAATTTAGGGTGATTAGAATTAAAGTGATGTGTGTGATAAACATTCAATATGAAATATGAGTCACAGTGCTTGCAAGTCTAGCACATACAAGACCATGTTTCAAAGCTCAGCGATGAAAAACGTTTGAGTTCCAAAGTTGGGGGTGTGGGCACATGGGAGAAAAATAGCCAAACACCAAATACACGTGAGATGGCTTAGGTCCTTCCCTAACTGTAAGTTTGATATAAAAACAACAACAACAACAACAACAACAAACCCTTTATTTGTTCGTTCAACTTACAAATGTGATGAAAAGCCTACTAAATCAGATTATCCCTTCACTCATGGAAGTAGAAAAACCCCAACACTGCCCAAAATAGCATGTACGGCAGGAGGGATGTCTTCCAGTGCCTGGCTCTGCCATTGTTTCCTGAGCATGTAGGTGCAGCACTCAGTGCACACTGCTCTACCACACCTTTCTTCACCCTATCATTGGTGTAGATTACCTCAACACTGACAGGCACCTAGTCCTCCTGGAAGCGTGCATCTTCTGATGCCAGAGTGTTGACCTTGTCAAATCTTTGGAACTTGAGATATTGATTTCATAATGCAAAAATGTCTATTGCCTGTTGGAAGTGTCTTATCTTCCAAGCTGGTGAGTTTTAATTTTGAAGTCTTTAAAATTGTTGTGTTGGTGATGGAAAAAAAATGTCTTAAGGAAAATCCAAATTCTATAGGCATGTTTGTGCACTGACTTTCTAACGTGACGTCGTTGCTGGTGGCGGTGCTGTACTTTACAGGCACAAGGTTGCCGTCAGAAGCCAGTGGGTTTCTTCAAGTTAAGTTGCTGCTACCGCTTTCCCAGGGAAGATACAATGTCTGTAATCCACTGTGGAAATAGGGGTGACCCAAAATAATGATGCAGTTTAAACTAGTTATTCAAATCTGCTTTTGAATTTTTAAAAGAATGTGCTTTGAAAAGCCTCTTGTGGGCTAAAGAGATGGCTCCATGGTCAAGAGCACTGGCTGTTCCTGCAGAAGATCCTGAAGCAGTTCCCAGGACCCACGTGGTTACTCTCAATCATCTGTGACTCCAGTTCCAGGGGGTCCAACACTGTCTTCTGGCCCCCACAGGCACCAGGCACACATGGGGTACACAGACATACATGCAGGCAAAACACTAGTGTGCATAATAAATAAATCTTTGGAAAAAAAGAGAAAAGCCTGTTGGTCTTGACACTGCTTTGGTTAAATGGACCCCAGATCCCTCCCCTTCTGTGAAAGGAGTAACATGTTTCTGTAGGGTGAAGATTTGGAATGACAAGGGCAAAATTATGAATAACTCTTAAAATATTTTCATTTTCTTTTAACATATACTCTTAAAATCTTAGGGGAATTTTATCATGCACTTGCACAATCTTTTTTTACAAGCACACACACATATAATCAGAAAACAGATTTTAAACTCATAATCCTATAAATTGAGTGTGTATTCCCACATTCTGGAAAATAAAATTCTCAGAAATAATGCCTCATAAAACATGCTTAGTTATTACTAAATATAATTTTTGAAATTTAAAATTAGATTTAAGTAGTGCATTTTAAATGCTAGAACTGTTTGATTACAAAGGTCAGATGAGTCGACCATAAATTCCATTTAGCCTTGCCTGTTGTATTGATTCTGGAGTTTTATGTGCATGACTTTTAAAATTGTTAATGCACAAAGTGTCAAATGTTTTAAAATTAAATATCAGACAACTTAACTTACTTCTAAAACTTGACTTATAGTGCTTTTAAAAATTTAAATTTAAAGTGTGTAGTAAAGAGTGAACATTAGTAAAAGGGATAATAAAGACTCGAACATTTTGAGGACAACCTTAAACTAACTGCTAAAGAGTTGTCCATTGACTTGCTTGGTCATACACCCCGAGGATTCATGAAGCACCCTTAATTGTAGAAGTCCATGTTTAAGATGATAAAATACACAAAGTGGTTTAGGGCAAGCCAGTTAGCTTTGCCTTCCTTCATGCTCTAAGGATGGAAACCAAGATTTATCTTATTTTCCATGATTTTCTTCAACTCCAGTCCAAACCATCCAATGTGCCTGTGATTATCCAACACAATTCCAGGAGAGACACGAAGAAATGTCTACTCATCTCAGATAGGGAACCAATGACAGACCAAAGGAAGGATGCTTCCAAAGTCCATCATGGTGGACCAGTTAATTTTAGTGGAGACCCTAATGGAATCTGGGTGGGGGGTTACTTAAAGGAGCCAAAGTGACTCCAAGACAGCTATATCACCAAATGTACCCTAGCATGGGTGGCTGTTTGCAAGACCTGGAAACCTGCAGTGCACGACAGGTTGCTCAATAGGTTCCAGGTAGCCCAATAGGTTCCAGGTAGCATGATAGGTTCCAGGTAGCATGATAGGTTCCAGGTAGCTCAATAGGTTCCAGGTAGCATAATAGGTTCCAGGTAGCTCAATAGGTTTCAGGTGGCTCAATGGGTTCCAGGTAGCATAATAGGTTCCAGGTAGTTCAATAGGTTCCAGGTAGCATAATAGGTTCTAGGTAGCTCAATAGGTTCCAGGTAGCTCAATGAGTTCCAGGTAGCTCAATAGGTTCCAGGTGGCTCAGCTGTCTGAGCTTCTTCCGGGCAGCTCAACTGGCCTCTGCTTCTTCTAGGCAGGTCAGCTTCTCTCAAGAGTGTGTCCTGAAGCTTATGCATGTTTGGTGCTTACTTACTTTTCTGGTGTTATGAAGAGACACCATGTGATGTGAAAGAAGAGGGGAAAATACTAGGCACGGAAAAGTTTAAATAGAGAGAGGGCAGAGAGATGGGTATTTTAGATAGGGTTACTGTTGCTTTGATGAAACACCATGATCAAAAGCAACTTGGAGAGGAAAGGGTTTGTTTTGCTTATACATCCACAACACAGATTATCATTGAGGGAAGTCAGGGTAGGAACTCAAGCAAGGCAGGGATCTGGAGGCAGGAGCTGATGCAGACCATGGAGGTGTGCTGCTTACTGGCTTGCTCTGCCTGCTTTCTTATAGAATCAGGACCACCAGCCCAATGGTGTCCCCAACCACAGTGGGCCGGGCCCTCCTCCATCAATCACTATTTAAGAAAATGTCTAACAGGCTTGCCTTCAGCCCCATCTTATGGAGACATTTTCTAAATCGAGGCTCCCTCTTTTCAGATGAATCTAACTAGTGTCAATTCCACATAAAAAGGAGCTGACACATTGGGTGAAAGGTGGGGGCCGGGGGAGAGGATTAAACAAGCCTAAGGATGTATGCAAAAGTCATATAGCAATGTGCTATTTTATTAAGCTAACTAAAAATATAATAATAATAGAAAAGAGTTTGAACAGAGATAGCCTGCATGAGTGGACAATGCTCCTCCCAGAAGCCAAAGGATTTTAAATGAAAACTCCCATATTTCCCTATGAATTGTTGGCCAGGGAGACCACAAAGGCTCCCAAATACCAGCTATTATCATTGTACTTGGTTTCCCACTGGAACTGGATGATAAGACTACACTTTGGCCACAGGACATAGAAAACAAGATGTAACTATGCTGGCAGCTTCCTTCTTGCTCACTAATGACCATAATGCCAGGAACATTGTGATCTAAGTAGGAGCTGGAGGAGAAAAGTCATCAAAGGTCTTACCCAGATGTGAACCCTGTTGCAGATGTTGTAATCGCTACCTGCCAGGCAAGATAAAACCACTGGTGCAAGTATTTGGGGGATAATCAATTGTTTTCTGATTGCAGTTGAGAACTGGCCCACAGGAAAGAATGTACGCCTAGTACTGTAAACCTGGTCAAAAGCCTACAGTGGAGGATGTAACGGGCCATAGGTGGGAATCCTGCTATTGATGCTTTGTTAAACGAACATGTAGTCCAGCTGCCTTCTAAATATTTATGCTTTTATCCATAGATAGTGTTGCTTTTATCTCTGGCTAGAGCAGACTCTTTCTGCATTAGGCAACAGTGCACAGACTCATAACTGGCCAATGTGTGGAGAATGTGTGACTGTTGAGTACTCAGCCCTAAACAGAATGCTATCACCAAGGTCCAGGTGACATTTGGAAGAGGCAGTGGAAAGATTATACACATTAGAGGATCTGGAGGAGTGTTAGGAAATACGGTCTTCTGGATATGTCCAGAATATTGGATATTGGCTGTTGTAATCATGAACCCACAGCAGCTATAACTACTTTACAAGAATGACATGTGCACATGTATGCACACACACATGTACACAAACAAGACATGAATGTAGGAGGGAGAGCAGTTGGGAAAAAGAAAGAGTTCAGCAGGACTGGAAAAGAGGGAAGGCAATGAAGAGTAAATATAAAATAAATAAATATGAAATTAATTTTGAAAATTGTAGAAAAAGAAATTCTCAGAGGACTCATAGCTTCCAAGTCTATGTCTACACACTCACTACGGGAAATATTAATTTACTTCCATCTTTATTTTATAGATGAGAGGACAGACATACAATATAATTGTGGTGGTGAAACATGCTTAAAATTTCTGTGTCCTTGTCTAGACCTTTCTCCATATTTTACTGTGGTTAACAAACAGTTATGAATTGTGTAATTTCATGCCCTCAAATTTCTCACGGGATTTGATTTTGTTATAAGAAAGAGGGGAGGGTTTCATGGTGGACTCATGTTTCTAGAGCACTGCCAACATGATCTTTGAGAAGATATTAGCTGACATATCCCAGACCCAAGAAAGAGAGTCCAACATGGATGCAGGACATGAGGCCTCTGTCTACTATGAAGCATTTCTTTCATTCACAGAAAAACAGACAGACAGTGAAAGACAGAACTTCTTCGCTGTTGTACTCTACCTACCACCAGTCAGTAGAGGCTGAGGCTGGAGACAAAGGGGCATGACCTGAGGCTGTGTTTGCCTGACCCACATGAAAGCATCCTCAGGCTCTTGGTTCCATCTCCAGACACACATTTTAATTTCTCATTGGTAAAAGTGGATAATATAAGGCATGGGAGAAGTGCAAAATTATTATGCATAAAAGAGATTTAAAAGTGAGAGTATCCAGGAAAAGCTCTCAGGAAATGCTAATCGTTGAAGCTATCATTTTCCCCAGGGGACAAGAATTTGATTTCAGGGATAAATACCTCAGTAGCTGAAAGATGTGATTACTGTCAAAAGGTCGAAAATATTTGAGGATTTGAAAAGAATCCATGAAAGATGTGAGAGAATGCTATTGTCTCCATCCAACCGAAAAGGCCAAGTTCATGGGAAAGCCAAGTGAAAAAGTCAAATCGTGTTTTATGTGAAACATAGACCTTGTAGGTACTCATCAGAGGAAATTACACACCAAGAGGGTAGTTCAAAGAAAAACTCATTACTCCCGCTACAAATGCACAGAACTGCAAATACATGGCAACGCTAACTGTCTTTGGGTTTTCAATAAGCAGTCAACAGCTATTGCAAGCTATAATCTAGTTCTTAAGGGCCTACACTCACAATTACCCTGTGGATGAGGCCATCCGACCACAAACTGTCGAAATTGTGTAATGTTTTCCACAAATGTTAGGTTCACAGTTCATTAAAAAGATGGTGAGGTCCATGCCAGGCTTCCCATGCGCGGTTGCTCCATGGCAGTGTTAGCTCTCTGAAGTCATCCCGGGGCCCAAACTGCCCTGTATAACTCCACCTGATTTCATGCCCCATTGATCTGTTCCTTGTGCACTTTTCCTGGATCGGATCACTAACCTGGATCTGGTCTCCCTACCACATGAACATTTTGGGTAACCCCACTGGCATCCCCTGCAGGCATCTCAGGCTCAACAGCCCTCAGTTCCACCCTTCCTGTTTGCTGCCTCCTTCCAAGGCAGCACTGGCTACCTGCGGGTAGCTCTTCCTGGCATTCTCACGAATCTCAATTCATTCTCTTCTTCCTTCGGACTCCCTGCGGACATTTCTGTACTTCCTCCCATGTAGTTTGTTATCCTTAGTTCTTTTGCCTGGACCTTGTTCAGTGCAACTCCATCTGTCAAAAGTTCCTCTTTGTCCACAGGAAGAAATTCAAACTCTTTTGGGCAGCAGTGAAGGTCTTTGAGTCTTGGTTCTCCATCTCTTGACTTAACTCTTCTATTCCACCGAGGTGGGATGTTAGGGTGGAGCTTTGTCACACAGTCCTCAGACTCTTAGTTCCACATAACCAAATACCCTCCTCCAGCTTCCCTTCCTTCCATTGTTTGACTAGCTGCAAAACCAGCCCTCAGTGGTCCAGTGCATGTATGCATCCTTCCTAGGAGTGTCCCTTATTGGGTTAGGTACATCCCCTCTACACAGCCTTAGCATCGTGATGTGCTCTACAGCCACGCACTTGTCCTTCCTTGTCTGGGTGAACACAAGTTGCCAGAAGGAAGCTGCATCTAACATTCTGCAAGGTTGATTGACGGATTTAAAGTTGCATTGACGTTTGGACTGTTGTACACCCAGGGAAAAATTTCCTGGGGCAACCTTATCTCTTTTAATGACCATTTATTGCCCTTTTCTGTACCTGCCCTAACATCTTTGTGACCATTAAGTAAATCCTTTGGAATATACAGAGAACTGGTTTCCAACCAACCAAATAGCTAAGAATGTCGTCAGATCACCTCTGAGGCCTAAAGCAGAGGATTCTCCACTTTTTTTTAACCCGACTACATAATATTTCCACCACTGTAGTTGAAAAGTGTCTTGATTCATGACTTTCTTCATTCTATTACTGTAAAAATTTTGTAAAACAGCTTCCACATAGAACACACAATTTGGGTTAACATGAATTTGGGTTCCCTGGCCATGGTCACTCATAATTGACTCCAGAAAAACTATGTGTCAACCCCTTTGAGGTGAGAGTTGTATGAGACGTGTCCCCCAGAGGCTCATGGACCTGAACCCTCAGGCCCCAGTTCCTGCTTCTATTAGGGGGAGGTTGTGGAAGCTTTTGGAGGTGCAGCCTTGCTGGAGAAAGTATGCCACTGGAGATAGGCCTGGAGGGTTGATAGCTTCACCCCACGAGCTGCTCAGTGTCTGCTTCCTGTCTGTGACTAGAAAAGTAGCCACCCACTTCCCTTCTCCTCCCTCCTGGTTCTGTGCCTCTCTCCTGTTATAGACTCTCCCTCTGGAACCCTGTGCCAACACAAACTTTTGCCCCCTCAAGTTTGTCTTTGGCCATGGTATTTTATTACAGCAACAGAAAAGTAGCTAATATACCAAGTAACTATTTCCAAGACAAATACCCATAAGGTGCCACACCTGACCCAACAAGGAATCACTGGCACTTCCCTTAAGGCATGATGACCTGGGAGCAGTATTTGCAACCTAGTAAACAACAGTTACGTCAAGGAAAAGAGACAAGGAATAAAAATGTAACGAAAGGACTCAAGAAATGGACTGTATTTGTGGTTTAAAACTGTTTTCAGCCCTAATGTCCAAAGGATAGTGTTGAATTATAGATACTTGCATTTTTCTCTTCATATTTCATAATATGTTTTATGTTTTATAAATATCATTAGCTTAATCTAAGGCTTTGTTCAGGAATAAGAAATAAGGAATGATGATGAATAATAATGAATCATGAATGAGGCCACCATACAGTGACATCTTAGGTGTCGTGTCTCACTCCTTAAAACAGTAAGGATGTTTCTCATTGCTAGAGCATTGGTGACACATTGGAAACACAAAAATCTCAGGATAGCCAAAACAATCCTGAATAATCTAAGAACTGTGGCAGATATCACTACCCCTGATACTACAGAGCTGCACTACAGAGCTATAGTAATAAAAACAGCAGCATGGTATTGGTACAAAACCAGACATGTTGATCAATGGAGAAGAACTGAAGACCTAAACATAAATCCACACACCTACGGACACCTAATTTTTGATAAAGAAGGCAGAAACACACATTGGAAAAGAGACAGCTTCTTCAACAAATGGCGCTGGTCGAACTGGATGTCTGCATGTAGAAGACTCCAAATAGATCCACACCCTGCACAAAACTCGACTCCAAATGGATCAAATGCCCCAGCATAAAACCAGAAACACTGAACCTGATGGAGGAAGTGAGGACAAAGGGAGAGAGACTAGTGGGGAATTGTTGGATCAGATCCTGGGAGGAGGGACAAACGGAATCTGATTCTTCCTATCACCTATTATACCCATCCTAATTTTGTTAATTTTTAATCTGAATCTTTGGTCCCTGGTTGTTCTATTCTAATATTCCTGTTCACTTTGTGTCTTTCTGCCCAAAAATCTCTTAAACTCTAGATGGTCCTAACCTTGCAACCAGAGATGAACACTGAATCCGCCCTCTACCATGGACCAATATATCAAACTGCCCTTTAAATATGTAGCTCTACCCATAGTGCAGCTCTCTAAGATCTCATCAGAGAAGTTTCTTTGTGCAATGAACAGAGGTTAATGGAGAAAACTAAACTTGGTAAAAGTGCAGAGAGTAAGTGTCTGTGGAGTGCTTGGCCACAAATGGGACATCTGTAACACACACTTCACCCCAAGGCTCGAGGACTATTGCAGAAGAGGAGGCAGAAATACTGTAAGAGCCAGAGGACGGAAGGAAACCAGTGTCTTTGGACAAAACAAGACCTCTGCACTCATGAACTCCAAGCCTTTGCCTGCGCAATATCAAGTCATTTCACACGTAGCTTAGGAGCCATTGGCAGTTGATGGCTTCTGGGGCAGCAATAGTCAGTTTTCTTTAAAAGTCTGGCTCCAGTAGGCTGACCATGTTCCAGTGGACGGCCCCACACCCTTGAATATATAAATAGCACAAATAGGAATTAGTGGCTTATAAAAGTGGGGAGACACGAAGCTGTGAGGGGTTGGGCTGGGCAGTGGGTGTTAGAGGAGTTAAGTGAAGGGGGAGTGGAGGTAATATGATAAAAAAACATTGTACACATGTATGAAATTCTCAAAAGTAATAAAATATTTAAAAGAATATACTTGTACATATATGCACATCTGTTAAGAAGAAATTTATGTTTTCCTTCCTCTGTTTCTTTGTCATGTAATATCAATGTAGATGTTTTCAGGGGGTAAGTGTTGTAAATATGCATTATTGTATTTAAAAGATAGATTTGATGTAAGTCAATGTTTATGGCAGTTTCCTTTAAATCATCATGGATTCTTTTTCTAGGCTGAGTAGTTGTGCACGTGTGTGTGTGTGTGTGTGTGTGTGTGTGTGTGTGTCCATCCATCCAGTAATTTTCTGGAAAATTCAGGTTTCCACCTTTGTGGAAACACCCAACTATATGTGTCTCCATTTCCAGCCAGAGGACATGCCAAGTGGAACGAAAGGAATGCCCCAGCCCATGTCAAGCAGAGCAGAACAGCCGCGCATCCTGGAGTTCCCAATGACCAGTAGTTTGCACTCAATACCTGCAGATTACAGCAAACTGAAGCAAGAAGACCTGGATTTCTAAACTATGAGTTTCTTCATTTTTCCCCTGCAGTGCTGAAGATCGAAAACAAGGTCTCCTGTGAGCTAGGGAAGGTCTCTACTACTGAGCTACACCCTCTATCCCTTTTATTATTTTTTAATTATTTTTAAATTTGAGACAGTTCTCACTAAGTTGCTCAGGGTGGCCTTGCTGCTGCAAACAAAGCAAACCTCAAACTTGTAATCCTCCTGCCTCACAGCCCCTCAAGCAGCTGGGATTACAGGTCTGTGCCATGAGATTCAGCATGTTTCCTTTTTGTAATTTCCCTTTTATTCTTTGAGAAGTCCATACATTTATATAACAAAATATGATCAGATACACCTCTCTTTTCCCTTTGAACTCCCCCACCCCACGTACCCCACCACACTTCCTTCCCCTCCCTCCATGTCTTTTCATTAACCCACTAAGCACAGTTAGGCTGTGTTCAGGAGAACAGGTGTAGCACCATCCACCGGAGCACAGGACATAGACCGGTGGCCACACCCTTAAAGAAGAATCTTTCCCCAGCTATCAATCGACAATAACACCTCCCTCAATCAGTGTCAGAGCCTGGAGACCATTTACTGTACTTATGCTGGAATTTTGGCTGGCTTGATTTTGTGCAGATAACCATGACTTCTGTGAGTTCCGTGAACCCTATCAAGTTCAGAGGAAAATGTTTCACAATGCTCCTCCCCACCCTCCACCTGTTACATTCTCTATTTATGATGATGATGATGATGATGATGATGATGATGGTGATGATGATGTGTATGAGTGTTTGCCTGCACATATGTATGTGCGCCATATGCATGCGTGGTGTATGTGGAGGCCAGAAGAGGACATTGGCTCCCCTGGAACTGCTGAAGTTATTGTTGTTAGTGAACCAAACCCAGGCCCTCCGTAAGAACAGCAACTGCTGTTAACCACTGAGCCATCTCCCCAGCCCCTTGCTCTTACGTGTTGTCAGTCTCCTCTTCTAAGATGTTTCCTGAGCTCTGTCGTGGGTGGCATGGGATAAATGGGTTCTACCTACGGCCGAGCGCTCAACCTCTTCTGCTCAACACTTTGACCAATTATCTATCCCTGCACTGACTGCGATCCTCTTAAAAAAGAAGTGCCACGGACCCACATTGAGAGAAGCTCAGGTCATGAGTATAAACAAAAATATTCAGAAGACAATTTGATAATATGAGCATTCACGAGACTCTTAAACAGTGCTGGAAGGTGCTAGGAAGGCTGTTGGTGGGGAGAAACATCAATCATTTTACCCAGCATCAGTTCCTGCATGCTCCAATGCTGATCTCTTAGGCAAGATATAGTCATCGGTGCTATAGTGGCAGAGCTCCTTTTTTTTTTTTTTTTTTTTTGGTTTTTTGAGACAGGATTTCTCTGTGTAGCTTTGTGCCTTTCCTGGAACTTGATTTGTAGACCAGGCTGGCCTCAAACTCACAGAGATCTGCCTGCCTCTGCCTCCCGAGTGCTGGGATTAAAGGCGTGCACCACCACCGCCTGGCATGGCAGAGCCCTTTTTGTTTTGTTTTGTTTTGGTTTGGTTTGGTTTTTCGAGACTGGGTTTCTCTGTGTAGTTTTGGTGCCTGTCCTGGATCTCGCTCTGTAGACCAGGGTGGCCTCGAACTCACAGAGCTCTTAAAGGATAGCTGACTTGCTACTTTCTGATTGGATATGAGGCCTGCTCCACAGGAAGGCATTTCATTCCTGGAACTGTAACTCCCATTGAAAGCCAAGAGTTTCTTTTTTAAAAGTTGCTTATAATGAAGATTTTAGAAATAACCCACACATCTGTCTACTTAGTATTCCCCTTAACTGTTCAAAAATCACTTTGCTACATCCTTAGGATTATTCTATAGGGGCTGGAGAGATGACTTAGCAGTTAAGAGCATTCCCAGAGGATCCAAGTTCAATTCCCAGCACCGACACCAGACAGCTCACAGCCACCTATAACTCCAGCTCCGGGGGATCTAATGCCATTTTCCAGCCACACTCACACACACACACACACACACACACACACACACACACACACACACATCTATAATAAAAAATTAATACTTTTTAAAAACAAATAAGCACTTGAATGTTCATGTTATGACTGGTATTAAAATCAAGGCTAAGAAGGGGGTGGAGAGAAAATAAGAGAAATTAATTTTACCGTAAGAATTTCTGTAGAAAAGAAAGTATTATAAACAGAAATATACCCAAAGATCTTATCCAGATTCATACAGAGAGACAAAGAGGTGAAAAATACGGGAAAGAAAACAGACGTGATAAAGGATAAAATGAGGAAATTCAAAGCACAGGGAACGAGGAGAAAAAGTAATTATCAAGTATTCAGTGGCATGAAATTTTCAGGAGTTGATAGAAGATAGAAATGCCTAGATCTAGGAATTAAATCAACCCTGAGCTGAATAACCAGAAATACAGAAATGAACTAGAAGCCACATTGTTCTGAAACCTGTTCAGGGCTGAGGGAAATGGTTCAATGGGCAAAGGACTAACAATGGAAACATGAAAACTGGAGCTCAGATTCCCCAGCACCCATGTTAAAGGGAGTCAGAGGCAGGATGCTCCCAGGAACTCAGTCACCATCCAGTCCAGCTGCATCGGTGAGCTCTTGGTTCAGTAAGAGACCCCCCCCCCCCCCCGCCCAAAATAAGGTTGGAGAAGTGATAGAGGAAATCACCCAACTTTGACCTCTGACCTCCACACGCATGTATAGATACACATGCTCACACACATACACATGCATATGCAGGGAGAGAGGGGGTGGGGGAGAAGAAAGAATAGGAAGAAGGAAAGGCTACAAGAAGAGAAATTCTGGGCAGACTAGGAGAGAGGCTGAGCACATGTGGTATGAGGAGTTTGCTTTCAATAAAGAAAGAGCTCACAGTTACACGATCATTCTTCCAGCACCAAGGCCATCTTGATACATTCTAATAGTTCACTTAAGCATCCTAAATATTAAGTTTGGCTCCTAAAAGCAGCAGTTCTGTACTCTGTCATAATCACGGTAGTTGATGAGACCCAGACTCTCAACTCGAAAGGGTGGTTTTTGTTGTTGTTTAAGGTGAAAACCAGAGGGCTCCTTACAGCGGTGCGTGTTACAGCATTTGAGCAAACTAGCTGGATTTGCTGTCGCTTTTCTGTGATGTGGAAATAAGGATGGGCTCTCTGGAGGCTGGATGTGGACTGATGGAGGAAAACTGTTGAGGGGTCAGTAGAAGGGCGAGATGAATGACTCATGAGAATGTCTCTCGCCTGGGACTCCAGCAAAATCTGAACAAAGAAAAAAAAAAGGCTAACAGAATCAGATACCTACTCTTAGAGCTGACAGAGTGAGGCAGGGGACGGGAGGGGGATTATTCCAGAGCTATAATTTACTAAAGAACTTTTCTGGGATTCCAGTGGTGTTGAAATCAGTTATGGCCTGGTAGCAAGTTCGTGGGAAAGAGACAGGGGGAAAACGAACTTACACTTGATGTGAAGCACATACTCTGTGGTATTCATAAGAGTAAATTATATGCAAGTGTGGACATTTCAAAGAACTTCCTTTCTCCCCTAATGAATATGTGCTGTTAGATAACGAACTGTTCTCTTTGTTTTTAGTAAATAATCAACAACTTCTGATGCCTATAATCTAGCGTTTAGCTGTCCATACTTGTGATTTAAGTTGAGGGTAGATAAACATTACCACAATCCCTAGGAATTGCATAATGTTTTCCTCCAACACTTAGTTCCTTGTCTTCAGTATAATACAGGTTCCAAGACATATCATGGGAGAGCCTGGGACTAGGAGAAAGCTTCAGTTTTAGGGAGAGCCCTGCTCATGTGAGCCAGGAAGAATGCCAGCTAAGGACCAAAAGTAATGGCTGACTGGGAAAGCGCATGGCTGGTGATGGGAATCAAGGTAGGTCTATCTATGTGTCTTGACTTTGCTGCTACCCGACCCCTGGAGAACTCAGGATACCGACTGACAGACTACAGCTGTGAAACGCTGAGTCTCCAACCTTCCACAGGGCACCTGGTGGAGTCACGGTGAGAACAGGAAGCCAGCAGATGGAAGAACAGCCGTCTATCAGGGAGTGTGCAGCGTACTGTTGGTTTTCTTCTTTTCCTGTTTTGACACTTTTCTCCAGGCATTCTCTTGACAACAGTGAGAATATGTTGAGCTGAACATTCCAGTTACACAATGAAGTAAGGACAATGGTTGCAAGAGGCCTTTTAGAGGGGAATGAAATACAACCATATACTCCACCCCTCAAAGCAGACCCGGAGGTCAGTCAGTCGGTCAAGTTCAGTTATTTTCATTTAAACAATGAAGGATTAAAGAAAGGAAGGCAGGGCCAGTGACAAAACAGAGGTCAGTTCCTACGTCTCACACATCTGCCGCTTACTTAGGGACTTGAAGGTTTGTAGCCCATTAAGCTTTGAAATGATAAGAGTATTAATTTATTTTTTTGTATTTTCGAGACAGGGTTTCTCTGTGTAGCTTTGCGCCTTTCCTGGAACTCACTTGGTAGCCCAGGCTGGCCTCGAACTCACAGAGATCCGCCTGGCTCTGCCTCCCGAGTGCTGGGATTAAAGGCGTGCGCCACCACCGCCTGGCAAGAGTATTAATTAACAGGTATGATTTAACAAAGATTTGAAGGTAAGGCTCTATGGATTGCCTCCTCTTTAATCACACTTGGAGAAGCCGGTGTCCACGAGTGACTACTCAATACAAGAAGCCATAAGAAATGGTCATGCCATGCCCATGCCTCAACTGGTGCAGTTAAAGTCTACCAGCTAGGAGTTTTGAAAGCAATTCCAATCCTTTTTTTTTTTTTTTCATAGTTCTGGAGGCTATAAGCAGTCCTGAAAGTTTCATACGTCCTGCTGAAGCAAGAAGGTGTGATGCTTCAAATATCTTCACAAATGGTTCTAACCACAAAAATCCCATTTGTCATGCAAGGTCTCATCCCAAGCTGACTACGCAATGTCTTAAACATCAGCTTAAAAAGGTAAGACTGGAAAGGCAAGACACGGGGAGGAAAGAGAGAACAAAACTATTCTCTCAACAGTTGGCTCTGTCTACACTTCTTCTTACCCACAGATGTGGTGATGTAGTGTGTACCCCAATAAAGCCTACCTGGGGATCAGAGGACAGAGCCAGCCACTAAATCAGACATAGAGGTCAGGCAGTGGTGGCATACACCTTTAATCCTATTACTCGGTAGGCAGATCCGTCTGGATTTCTATGAGTTCAAGACCACACTGGGCTACATGAGAGAAACAGAACCAGGCAGTGGTGACACACACTTTAATCCCAGGAAGTAATATGTCAGGACACAGAAAGGTATATAAGGTGTGAGGAAACAGGAATTCGCTCTCTTGAGGTTGAGGATTTCGTAGATGTAAGCTAGTGGCTGGCTGTTTTGCTTCTCTGATCTTTCAGCTTTCACCCCAATATCTGGCTCCGTTTTTTTTTTTTTTTAATTATAAGACCTTTTAAGATTTGTGTTACACACAGACACTTTTGGCTTTTAGCCCCATTGTTTTGGAGCTATGTGGTGAAGCAGTACATGGTGAAATTAACCACTCACCTCATGGCTGGGAAGCAAGAGACCAGGGTCTCACCATCTGCTCTGAGATATACACTCCCAGTGACCCAAAGACATCTTGCTATAGCAGAATACAAGAATATCAAAGAACTAGCCGGTTCCTGCGGGTCTGTAGGAGGAGCCTATGAAAATGTCCCTATGTCAACCTTCCATCCATGCCTGACATGAAAAGGGAAAAGAGGGGTCCAAATTTTGACAGCCTGTGACATCTACTTACAGTAATGCATTCTCTTCCAAACCTATCTGAAATTCCACCTATCAGAGTTAATGGATACAAGAAGAGTGCAGGAAGGTAGATGTGCAGAGAAAAGAAATCATTAAGAATAAACTAGAGGCCAGGCAGGCAAACCGTACAGCACAACCCAGCCTGGTGAGTATACCCTTTTATCCATAAGCCTTCTACAATCTCCGATGAAGCTGAGTCACACACTGGTGATCAGGCTCTGTCTGAGTAGCTCAACCCCTGATTAGCCAATTATTTCTCTGAAGGGGAGAAAAACATTAAAAAAGAACTTTAATGAATTTTCTGTACAAATTAAGTGGTATAGTTGGCTTTGGGAGCTATGGAAACTGCCAGAAGCATTTGCAAACCAGGTAGGGATGTGTTGTGCTCAGCTATGCATCTATCCGTAGGCTGTCAGCAGAAAGCACATGGGATTAAGACGGAGGTGTCAACAAGGGCTTCCGAATACACTGGGAAATCTTCGTGAAAACGTCGCAACAGGAGAGGTGTTTCTAAGGCTGCATCTTCCTCTAAGCCAGTGGTTCTCAGTGGGCTGCAACCCCTCCGGACGTCGAATGACCCTTTCACAGGGGCCCCCCAAGACTAACAGGAAACACAGATATTTACATTATGATTCGTAATAGTAGCAAAATTATAGTTATGAAGTAGTAATGAAATAATTTCACGGTTGGGGTTCACCACAACACGAGGAACTAGATGAAAGGGTCACAGCAGTAGGGAGGCTGAGAACCACTGCTCTAAGCTAATTCCCATGGATAGGAACCAATTTGATAAGAGGGACTTTATAGATTTGACTACAGCAAAATTCTATTCGGAATTAACCTTGCTAACATCCATCTAATACATTAGAATCCTAGAATGTGATAACATCAAGTTTTCCCGGTGAATCTTGAGCAAGGGAGTACCCTGAACATTCTGCTTTACACACACACACACACACACACACACGCACACGCACACGCACACGCACACGCACACGCACACACATGCACACCAAACTCTCTTTGGTGATTGTATTAGCTGTGCTCTCGAGAGGAAAAGCACAGATAGGATGGATATATATGAAAAGGGGGACTATTAGGTTTGCTTACACGGTATAGCTTGGGTGGTACAACAATGGATGTCTTCACGGAGGCCAAAAGCTCAGGAGCTGCTCTGTCCACAAGGCTGGGTGCCTTCACTGTTCTATCCTAGCACTGAAGGTTTGGAGGGCTCCCAGAAAACCACTAGCCTTTAATCTGTACTGAAAGCCTGCTGAAGCTGGGTTCTGAAATCAGGGGTAGCAGTATCAGTGGTAGCAACAGAACAGATGAACTTGTCAGCAAAAATGAAAGCAAGTAGGCAAAAAACAAGCAACAAAAAATTTCTTTTTCTTTCACCTCCAGAAGGTACCATCCATATTTATGGTCTGTCTTCCCACTTCCACTAACCTGATCAAGTCTCACAAGTGTGCCTGTGGTTTTCCTTTAGTAGATTCCAGATTTTGTCAAGTGGACAACTAAGATTGTCAACACAGGTCTACCCCTTGTCACCTTGACACCCAGTCACATCTTCTTCACCCACATTCAATGCAAATGCATCATTTTCTCAGCACAGTAGCAAAGTCTTTTGAGGCTGGCTTGCTTAGTCTTTTCATGTCCTATAACTTAACTCGCTCACTGACTTTTAATTTCTATCATTATTATTTTTGGTAGTATCTTATTGTTTGCTCCAGTTAATTCATTTAACGGCCTTTATTTGTGGAATCTCGTTTAAATGTGGGATTCTCCCAAAAGATCACTCTAAGTTAGAATCCCCAACTCTGGGAATTCTGGCCAGTCCAGTAGTTTAACTTCACCCCTAGACCCACAAGGAACAGTCACACATAACATTTTCATAACATTTCCCCCATTGCATCCAGAACCAAGGCCAATGCAAGCAAATTTTCTCCCTTTTTAAAGATTTATTTATTTTTATGTGTATTGGTGTTTTACCTGCATGTATGTCTCCGTGAGGGTGTCAGATCCCCTGGAACTGGAGTTACAGACAGTTGTGAGCTGCCATGTGGGTGCTGGGAATTGAACCCTGGTCCTCTGGAAGAGCAGCCAGTGCTCTCAACTTCTGGAGAGCCATCTCTCCAGCCCCAGCAAGTAAATTTTCTTGTTGTGGGTTTTCTGGTGTAAAGTCATTCCTGTCCGTATTTATCGGGGTCTCATTTCCAGCTTCCAAACTGTGGGTACTCTGTTTGCCTCACGAAGCCACCAAGAAACAGTGCTCACGGAAACTGCTGAGGCCAACTCTTCTGTGGCTGATGGAGCAGGTTGCCAGAGCCTGCATATGGCTACAATTTCATGGCTACTCTTCATTGTTTTTACTCTTGAGAATTTTCCATTTCCCCAAAATACAATTTCATATTCAAAAGAAAAGGCTTTAAAATGTATCATTTAAAACAATTTCGTGCATTGTTTCACTGGGATGTCTACAGCAGTAGGAAAGTTACTCAGACAAGTACTCACTAAGATGAAGTGGCACATTTAGCTCATTTCTTGGCCCAGGAGAAGTACTCAAGGTAAGAGAAAATGTCACAGGTTCTGGTTCACTTGACCTACTTCTCTTTCATTTCCTCCCTTCCAATTAACTTGTTGCCAGAGCACAGGAAGCAAAACTCTCCTGTAATCCTGTTTGAATCAATCTTTCCCTTGACACTTACTAGTTAAGTGACCTTAGAGCCGGCCAGAAAAAAAAAAAATGACACATATCTTGGCTCGACACACAAAGGTTTGTAGTTCACCCCTGCAAGCTGGCTGCGGGGCCAAAGAAGCCGTCATCTCCACAGTAGCAAAACCACATTGGCTGCTCATGTTCCCTGATTCCACATGCCATCCCCACAGATTGCCTGCAAAAGAAGAGCCAGGAAGCTGGGACAGATAGGCAAGGGGCATTGTCGCTGAAGAAAATCCTGCTTTGGCCATAGCAAATTTCTTAGTCTCCTCATGCCTCGTTTTCTGTATCTATAAAATGTAAATAATGCCTCTGAAGGCTGTGGTGAGGATTAGTAACATTATTAGAGGACTAATAATGCATTTGTCAGGGGCCTGGAAGGAAACATGACATACTGAAAAGAATTCATTGTCCTCAGGAAAAATTAATAAATGGAACCAGGTATATGAGATTTAAGAGAACCGATACATGCTTTCAATGTTCCCCAGCAGTTTAGTGTATTGTGTTTTCATTTCCATTTAGTTTCAGGACATTTTATTTATTTTTTCTTGATTTCTTCTTTAGTTCACTCATCATTCAGTAATGAGTTTTTGTATTTACTAGAGATTTGTTTGCTGGTCTCCAAGTTTTATTTCATTGTGGTCCGATATACACAGAATCATTTCAATCTTTTAGAATTTATAAAGATTCATTTTGTGTTCCAGGATGTGGTCTATTTGGAAAAGCTTCCATGTGTTGCTGAGTAGAATGGGTATTGTTTGGTGTTTGGATAGAATGTTCTGTAGATATCTGCTAAGTCCATTTGATGTGTAATGACAATTAACTCTGATGTTTCAGTTTTTGTGCAGATGACCTGTCTATTGGAAAAAGTGGGGTATTGAAATCACCTAGTGTCAATAGATTGGTGTTACTCTATGTTTTTAAATATGTGTCTATCCAGTAGCACAGTTTTTAAAAATGAAATTGGGTGCACCAGAGTGTGGTGTATATGTTTATGATAGTAGCGTCTTCTTGATTAACTGTTCCTTTGATGAGAATGAAGTGTCTGTCTTTGTCTATTCTGATGAGTTTTAATTTGAAGTCTGTTTTGTCAGGTATTAGGATGGCGAGACCTGTTTGCTTCATGGTCTCATTTAATGGGAGGACTTTTGTCCATCCTTTTTCTTCCTTTAAAGCGGTGTCTGTCATCAAAGCTGAGATGTGGACAGGACCCTTTGCACTGCTGCCACCACCCAACTCTGTATTCAGACTTCCAGGTCCTTCTCTAGGGTGTAGCCCTTTACCACCCAATACTTATTTTCTATAATCTACCACGTCTAGCCTGGGTCCCATAGCCAGTGCCCCGGCCTAGTCTGGCCTCCTGTAACTTGTAGCAGCTGATTCTAGGCTTCCACAGCGTCCTTCATTCTGAGTTCTGGCCCAGTCCCAGGACCTCCTTTTGCTCATCATCTATGTTTCCACCAGGACCTGCACTAGCTGCATCCACCCGCAGGACCCTTTTCTCTGCCTCCACCACCAAGACTTCCCACATCCTCCTCCAGGGTCTAGCCTGATGAGTACCACTGACCTCCCCATCTGCACCTTTTCTGAAACCTACCAGACTTAGTCTGGGTCCCACAACCAGTTCTCCAACTGGGTCTGGCCTTCCCTGTCTTCCCTGTAGGGGAGCTCTAGGCTTGAGACAGCCTCCTCCCTGTCTATCCCCTAAACCATAGGACTCTCCCACACCATATCCAACATTTCCACTCAGATCTTTCTACCTCCACACTCCCAGCTTGGATCAGGATGCACATCTTGAATACTAGCTCAGCCCCCTCTGCCCAGACTTCATTCCACTGGAGCCATTTCCAGCCTCTACAATCCACCCCCACATCTTCCCTCCCAACCAACGCTACATCTATACCAAACTCAGAACTAACAAGAAGTTGACATGTCCAGAACTCATTGAAGGAATACCAACAATATGAAAGGTCAAGTCAGTGTCTTCTCTCTAAAATCTACCAGTCCTGTAGAAATGCTTGCTAATGAGAATTACCTAGATGAACTCCAGGACACAGAAGTTAAAAGAAAAATAAAAAAAAACTTCCACAAAGACTTCCACGAGTTTAAAGAAGACACAAAGAAACAGATCAATGAAATCAAGGAGAAAGAACTTAAGGAGAATAAATACCTGAGTGACGTCTAAGAAAACACACACATAGGCTGCTGGTGGAAACGATGAAGACCAGCCAGGACTTGAGAACAGAATTCAGTCAGGAGACAGAAACACTGAAGAGGACTCAATCTGAAATGAAGATGGAATTGAAAACCCAATTGTCCAACTGGAAAATTCAAAGGAAAGGAAAGCCCTACAAGTTGAATGAAGCAGAAGATAGAACATTAGATCTCAGATATAAAATAGAGAACCTAGACCGAACAAGCAAGGGGCATAAAAAAAAAATAACTAAAAATACAGGAAAGAAACACATAGGAATTGTGGGACACCTTGACAAAACCAAACCTTCAAATTATAGGCATAGTTGAGGAAGAAGATTACAAAGTCAATGGCATAGATTATATCTTCAACAAAATCATAGAAGAAAATTTCCCCAAACTAAGGAAAGATGCACCTATACAAATACAAGAAGCACATAGAACTTCACTATCCTAAACATATATGCATCAAACCCAGAAGCGCCCAATTTCATTTAAAAAAAAAAACTACTACTGAAATTAAAGACTTAGATTATGCATTTTCTTGCAGTTTTCAATACATTTTCTTTGTTTTGTATACTTAGTGTTTAAACTATGATATGCCGTAGGGATTTTATGTCCTGAGCTTGTCTATTTGGTGTCCTGCCTGCTCCTTGTATCTGTATGGGTGTGTCTTTCCTTAGTTTGGGGGTGTTTGTTCTGTGGTCTTTGTGAACATCTGATCTATGCCATTGACTTTGGATTATTCTCCCTCATCTATGCTTATAATTGTTTGCTCTTTTCTTAATGCCCCGCATTCCCTGTAAATTCCTTTCTCATGTTTTTAATTTTTTTCATATCCTTTACTTATTTTTGCTTAGATCCTCTGTCTTCTAGTCCTGACATTCTGTCTTCTGATTGATTCATTCTATTGGAGGGCTTACTTTGTGTTTTCAAGTCGAGCTACTGAGCTATCCCATCTTCATTTCAGATTGGGTCCTCTTCAGTGTTCCTGTCTCTTTATTGAATTCCATTTTCAAGCCCCAGATGGTATTGATCGTCCATCAGCCTTATGTTTGTATTTTCTTGGAAATCACTCAGGCATTTGCTCTCAAGTTCTTTCTGCTTAATTTCATCGAGCTGTTTCTTTGTGTCTTCTTTAAATTCCTTGAATATTTTGATGAAGTTTATGCTTTTTAATTTCTGTGTCCTGGGGTTCACCTAGATAATCCTTGTTGGCAAACATTTCTACGGGACTGGTAGGTTTTGGAGAGAAAATAGTGGCTTAATCTTTCATATTGTTTGTATTTTTGCAATAAGATCTGGCCATGTGGACTTCTTTTGTTAGTTTTGTGTCTCATGAACAGAGCAGGTTGGGGCAGAAGAGAGATTGTGTGGATGGGTTGGGCCTAGAGGTTGGAAATGCCTTCATTGGAATAAAGCCAGATGGACAGAGGAGACTGGGGAGGTGTGAAGGATGTGTCCTGGTTCAAGGGTGTAATCCAAAAGAAAATTCTTTAATGTAAGAGAAAAGTAAACTGTTTTTGATACTTTTTAATTTTTGTCCCTTTGTACTTAATTTTTAAGCCTTGTTTTGTCTTTATACTTTGTTATAAAGTATATCATTTTAGAAATGTAACCTAGAGGGCCATACAATCTCTCTCTATACATACATATGCATATATATATATATATGTATGTATTATGAAGACACACAAGGATTTCTTTTTCTCCCTTTCTATATGCCTGCCCTTAAATTTGAACTGTGTACTATCTCTATGTTGTACTCAATAAACTGCTAAGTGTCCTTTATTCTCACTTGTCTTGAAATTATTTTCTGTAGCATAGTCAAGCATCTGGTTTAATATGAGTAGACATATTGATGTGGGACCTCCCTGTGCCTCCTCTCCGGCACTGATAATGATGCTCATGCGGTTTACTTTCTCTCCCCTTCCTTTCTTCCTTCCTTCCTTTCTTTCTTCCTCCATCCCTTCCTTCCTTCCTTCCTTCCTTCCTTCCTTCCTTCCTTCCTTCCTTCCTTCCTTCCTCCCTCCCTCCCTCCCTCCCTCCCTCCTTTCTTCCCTCCCTCCCTTCCCCCATTTTTCTTGTGTTATTTTCTTTCCCTTCAATGCTTTTTTCAATACCCATTTCTGCTGGTGAACAGCAGAAATTTGACCAGGTAGTCAAGTTTCCAGCACCCAACCAATGGATTAATTGGTATTACAAAATTATAGGATGTTAGATCTGAAGCAACCGTGTTTAGCCCCACTCATTAAGGTAAAGAAACCAAGCCCAGAAAGGGATTTGCACAGAAAGAGGCAGGGCAATCATAAGACTCCTGTCTTCTCAGTTCTTGGCTAAGACATCCCTGTCCTTATTGGTCATGAGGTGACCTTTCCAAACCAACCCCTTTGTTTTCCCGTGTGCCCTAGTTATCTGACAACGGATCCAAGTTGCAGCATGCTTCAGCATCTCTTTTCCTGGGACTCCCACAGAAGGATGATTGATAGGACTGGTCTTTAAGATCTGAGGCTCAGGGCTCATGCAAGTTGCTGCCTTCCTTTCTAAAGCTGTATGGAAATCTCACAAATTCTGCTTCTGAAACTCATCAGCCTGCTTATCTAGAAACTTCTAGATGTCAGCTGGTAGTAACTTTCCATTGTCAATCAATCTTCAGACTCCAAGTTCTTTTTCTATTACTTAATATCTCCATCAAAGATAAAGATGAACTTGAATATTTGAGGGCTTTGGAAGGTCAATAATTTTTAAGAGTTATTTGGACCATGATTAAACATGACCGAAACACTTGTAGAACATGGTTTGATGTAGATGATACATGCTTGGACTAAACCATCCTTCGCTTGCAAGCGGCCCTCAGTGACACGCATTGGAAATTACTCACAGACATCTGGTCTACAGAGCATTCTAGGGTCTGAACACTCCTCTGCAGGAAGCCCTTCTCTTCTCCAGGTGAGGAAATGGGAGACTCACCACTTATTATATGCTTGGTGCACACCTTACATTGGCCAGGCAGTGTTGGCGCAGGCCTTTAATCCCAGCACTCGGGAGGCAGAGCCAGGCGGATCTCTGTGAATTTGAGGCCAGCCTGGTCTACAGAGCGAGATCCAGGACAGGCACCAAAACTACACAGAGAAACCCTGTCTCGAAAAACCCAAACCAAACAAACAAACACATTCACTTATCCTGGAAGATGATAAGTAGAAGCAGAACCAGGCTGCAAAACCATCTCTGTCTGACTCCAAAGATTGATCTTTTACTATTTCACTGCCCTCCCTCCCTCCCTCCCTCCCTCCCTCCCTCCCTCCCTCTTTTTGAGAAGCCAGATCATTTTTTCCATCTAAAACGATTTGTAATGATACATACACACTACAAGTACGGAGCTGTTTTGTTTTATTCTTAATAACTAAAAACTGGAAGTACTCCAAATGTCGCCACACAGTGGAGTACAACGTAGCAACTGAAATCAGTGAAACAGTAAAGTCCATGCAGACCATGATGAATTTTAAAGTAAGTATGCTGAGTTGAATACTCTAGAGGCAATAGAAGATGAACTGCAGAGATCCACTTACATCAAAGTTGAGAAAAGATAACACCAATTTTTGGTGGCAAACAGTGGATTGACCGGTGTATACCAGAGCAGAAGTGTGTGTTACAATATCCCTGAGAGAATGTTTTGCTGGCAATGAAAATATTCTGTGTGTGGTCTGTGGTGGTGACATGAGGCAAGTCCAAATAAGAGACTAATTCTTGATGTCATTTACCCAAGAGTGAGCCTGATTTTTTTTTGTTGTTGTTTGTTTGTTTTTGGTTTTTGGAGACAGGGTTTCTCTGTGTAGTTTTTGGTGCCTGTCCTGGATCTCGTTGTGTAGACCAGGCTGGCCTCAAACTCAGAGATCCGCCTGGCTCTGCCTCCCAAGTGCTAGGATTAAAGGTGTGAGCCACCACTGCTCAGCGAGTGAGCCTGATTTGTTCTGAAGAGTTCTGATCTAATATCTTGGGGACCAGCTCAGGGATTGAAGGAGAGCCACGGAGTCAGTAGACTAATTGTTGAACTTGACTTTTCTATCTGAGGGAATAAAACTTTATTCTCTGGAGCCAGCAAAAAAAGGAAAAAACACACCCACCCTCTTAGGGTCTTTCTATCATGTTTTTTCTCTGTTCTCCCTTGTCTTTATTTTTCCTTTACAGCTTCTATATCCCAACAAAATATTTCAGCTAATATAAAAATTGCAATGTGGTTACATTCAATTTTTCAAGTGAATGATTATGATGAATACAGGTTAAAAAAGTGTTTTCTATTTCCCTTACATAACTGAACATCCCACGTACTATAGATGGAAAACAAATTATTTCAAGAATCCACATACATTCATATCCAAGCAACTTGTTATAGATTAACAGAGTGTATGCAAGCAAGGTATTTTTCTCAGCCGGTTTTTTTTATTTGTGGTTACAAAGAAAGGATCAATCACTTTATTACTTATCTCAAAAGGTAATCTTATTAGGAATCTTAAAAGAATCACAAATCTAAATTTTTATATATGAAAAACAATCAATCTGCTCTATTTTAAATCCTCAGGTGCTCTATTTTAAATCCTCAGGTGCTCTATTTTAAATCCTCAAGTGCAAACCCTTAATCAACAGGTTTTTTTGTTTGTTTGTTTGTTTTTTAATCAGGCAGCTGAGGGCAGAAATGGGTACAAGGAATTAATCATCATCTTTGATCACCAAGTCATCCCAACAAGAAGGGCATGTCAGCTAATAATACCCGGGCTGCTTTGTTCTTGTTCCCTGACCTCAATGAGTCCCTCACTCAACTCTGTGCCTTTCTAAACTTTAGATTGTTTCATTGGGTTTTTCACCTCAAAGCTATTAACCTAAACTTAAGTCACATTTAAAGCTTTGTTTTAGCTGTGATGCACACCAAAACCCACAGACACATCTCTCAACATTAAGATGAAAAGAACTTGAGCTAATTTAGCTTCTGGGACTCAATTGTTTTTCTTAATCATTAACCTAAGCCACAGTCTATGCAGCTCCTCAAGAGAAACTAGCTGTGTGACACTTCTTTGTTCTTCTTTTCTATCCTCTGCAGCCTCTGCTTTATCAGGGGCAGAGGCAACACCATATCTTGCTTTGACCTGTATTAGTTTTCCCAGTAAGCTAACCTCTGTCATAATCCCTTACTATACTAAAGACCGTCAGTCATCAAAATCCTATTTAAACTAACACTCTGATTGTACAAAATCACTGCTTCAGTTAAAGAGTACAGCGTAAGAGGAAACCATCTTCATAATAATCCACGGGTAAAAATGCCCAGTAGAATGGGATATTTCCATGAGATAATCATACTTCGTTAAAGTCAATGGGGAGCAACCCATGCCCATTCACACCATGCCAGATACCGGAGAAAAATGGCAGTAGTGAACATGTAAAAGCACAGCAGTAGCAAGAGACATTCTGGGGCTGAAGTCCTCGGGGCCTTGCCTAACTGAGATTCACCCATCAGGGCCTTGATTCCTGGTGGGCTGATCTCCCAAAGTCATTTGCTACCTGCTGCTCCTCTGACATGGCAACCGGCAATCTAATCTCTTTAGAAAGGCCACTCTCTGCATTTGTTGAAGAGCACAGCAAATACAGCAGTGAAAGGAACGAGGAACTTTTGTCTGAATCTTTTCCAGGCATCTCACGAGGAAGGAAGTCATTTTTCTGGTCTTACAGGCTTGGAACAACACAGGAAGTCATAGTTAGATGTAATCGATCTATGCCCATGTGTTGTTTTCAATATTTTGTGTGTGTGTGTCCACATCTTACACACACATTCATTTTTCTGATTAAGGGGTATGAATGGATTATGAAGGAGAAATAAATAACTTGGTAAAACCACACTATGCAGTCAGCTCAGCTTGTGGGGGTTAATTATATTGGGAGTCCAAAGTATACTAAGATTGATTACATTGTTATTTCTTAAAGGTCAGTTAATTTTAAGTAGACTGCATATATAGTATGGAAGCAGAATGAATGGACAATGTCAAACCACATTACTAACTTTGTTACAGGTTGGATTAATGTTTAATTTGTGAAAGCAAGCTTCAAACAGCATTTCTCAGAAAACTCATTCCCAAAATGATGTATACATTTGTCACAACCCACTGAATCACAATTTTTATTTTCTTCAATTTTATCTTTAAAATTAAAATGTAATTACATTTCCCCTTTTCCCTTTCCTCCTCCTAACCACTCCCATGTGCTTCTCCAACTTACTCCTTCTCAAATTCATGACCTCTTTTTCTTTGTTACTGTTACTTACATAAATGCGCATGCGCTGGGCTCACGCCTTTAA
Organism: Peromyscus attwateri; assembly: GCA_902168425.1. Classification (NCBI taxonomy): domain Eukaryota; kingdom Metazoa; phylum Chordata; class Mammalia; order Rodentia; family Cricetidae; genus Peromyscus; species Peromyscus attwateri. The sequence continues at coordinate 34,150 of CABHPP010140422.1, read as the reverse complement.
TCCCAGCACTCAGCAGGCAGAGGAAGGCAGAGGCAGGCGGATCTCTGTGAGTTTGAGGCCAGCCTGGTCTACAGAGCAAGTTCCAGGACAGGCTCCAAAGCTACACAGAGAAACCCTGTCTCGAAAAAACAAAGGGAAAAAAATGTGCATGCAGGCACACCCACACACCCACATGCACATATATTCTTACATACATCCACACACCATAGAGTCTATTTAGTGTTGCTTGTACGTATATGATTTCAGGGATTTCCACTAGGTATTGGATAGTCAATTAGGGGATCATCCACATAGGATTATGGGGAAACCCAATTCTCCTACTCTCAGCACTCCCTAGCTGCCTTAGTTCTTTGTCTAGAGGTGAGGCCACCTGAGATTTACCCCTTCCACATTAGCATGATTATTGGTGTTGTCCTTGTTCAGGTCTTGTTAAGGCAGCCATATGGTTGGCATATCATTCGTATAGCTTCCCTGTCGTTTCTAAGACACACACAATCTCACAGCATATTTCCTCCTCCTCTGGCTCCTATGATCTTCCGACCCCATCATCTTCAGTGTTCATGAGCCTCAGGTGCAGGAGTTGTGTCTTAAATTTATCCACTGGGATTGGGCACCCCACAATCAGTTGTACTCTGCGTTTTGGCCAGTTGTGGTTTTCTGTAATGGTCTCTGTTGCAAAGAAATAATTTTTGGTGGACGAGAACTACAGTTATCTGCAGGCACAAGGATCAGTATTTGAAATGTAGTTAGGAATTATGTGGGTTTAGTGAAGCAGTAGTAATAGGTTTTCCTCTAAAATCCATGACCTCATGAGCCCTGGGTAGTTGACTGGGTTTCCAGTATCAGGCATGAGTTCTCTTCTGTTGATTGGACCTTAAACCCAATTAAAGAACAGATGGTTACCAACAAGATATGAGTGCCACTGTTTGACCCTTAGGCATATCTTTTTGTTTTGGTCATTTCCTAAATATATCATAGTTAGGTATGTATGTACAGGTTCAACCACACATACATACCCTAGAAATCTCATGGGTAGATACATGTGGGACAATCACACACATGTATTTCTGTCCGTAAGAGATGTGTATGTGCAGGTTCACACACATGTATTTCCTAGCTCTGTCATAGGTAGGTCTATATGTGCAGGCTCACACACGCATGTATATCCTAACCCTGTCATAAGTAGGCACATATTTCTTCGCTCTGTCACAGGCAGGTCTGTATGTGCAGGTTCTCACATGTATTTGCTGGCTTGTTCACAGGGAGGAATTGTTGTCTATCACTTCCCTCCAAGATTGAGAGATTGAACATTCCATCTTACAGGGGCTTCTTAAGACAGAAGATAAACAAGCTTCAGGAAGTCCCTGAAACTAACCAGATTCACTAGGTCCTTTCCTCCCAAGAGCAAACAACAAAGACTTCTGAGAGTCACTCTCAGACAACTGGCCAAACAGCCTGGAAGAAGCAGAGAGTAACCAAACTGCCTAGAACTAACAAAGACCAGCTGAGCTGCTGGAAGAGGCCCAGACCAACTGAGCTAACTGGAAGGATGCTCTCCAACCTGTTGAGCTGCCTGCAGTGGGCTCCAGGTTCCCAGCTTCAGTGAACTGTCACCATGGTGGGGTGGGCTTTGGTGATGCAGCTGTCTTTGAGTCATTTCTGCTCCTGTAGTTTCCCCTCACGTATATTCCTGTAAATAACCTAAATAAACCTCTTAAGTTCACTAAATTGGACTTTGGTCTGTCATGGGCTCCCATTCTGGGGGTGAATAGATGTGTGTTGTATCTCCCCAGGAAAAAAATCTTGCCACATAACAGGCATATAGGCAAGTTCACATACATGCATTTCCTCTTTCTGCCAGAGCTGGGCATATATGTGCAGGTTCACACACATATATTTCGGAGCTCTATCATAGGCAGGTATTTATGTGGAGATTCACACACATGTATTTCCTAGCTCCATCATAGGTAGTCCTGTATGTGGAGGTTCACACACATGTATTTCCTATCTCTGCTGTAATTAGAACTCCATGTGCATCTTTTCTCATACACATATTTCCTAGCTCTGTCATAATTAGGATTGTATGTGTAGGTTCACACGTACACATATTTCATAGCCCTGTCATATTTAAGTGTGCTGATTTGAATGAAATCAGATTCCATAGGCTCATATATTTGAATATTTGGTTCCCAAATGGTGGTTCCCAAATAGCGGAACTATTTGGGAAGGATTAGGAGGTGTCGACTTGTTGAAGGAGGTGTGTCACTGGGGTGCCTTTGAGGTTTCTAAATCCTGTGCCAGGTCCAGTCTCCTTTTTCACAAAATCCATCATACCTAGGCCTATATATATCATAAAATAGATCTCCCTGCGTTGTCATAGGTAGGGCCATATGTACAGATTCACACACGTGGATTTCCAAGTTCTGGTATTGGTAGGTACATATATGCAAGTTAAAAAAACAACTGTGTTTCCTAGGTCTGTCATAAATAGGCCTATATGTGTAGATTTATACACAAAAGTTCATCCTAGGCCTATTATAGGTAGGTATGTCTATGTATTTTCATGTGCAAATGTATTTACTAGCTCTGTCATAGGTAAGTGTCTATGTGCAGGTTCATACACTTCTTTCTAGGCTCTGTGTCCAGTTAGTCTATATGTTCAGGTTGACACATCCTGTCTTGGTAGGTGTATATGCAGCTTCTCAAACATGTATTTCCTATCTTTGCAATAGGTAGGTATATATGTGAATGCTCACATCCATGTACGTCCTACGTCTCCCATAGGTAGTTGTGTACGTGCAGTTTCACATACAGTTGTAATATCCTATCTCTGACATAGTTAGGCGTACATGTGCAAGTTCACTTACAAGTATTTCCTACCCCTGTTGTTGCTAGGTGTGTATGTGCAGATTAACACACTCAAGTTTCCAGGATATGTCTTCGGTAGGTGTGTATGTGCTGGTTTACAATCATAGTTCCTATCTCTATCTTAAGTAGGTACAAAGGTACAGGCTCATGCACACACACACACACACACACACACACACACACACACACACATTATGATGGCTAGTATTGCACTTATACATTATGATGGCTCGTATTGCTAGGATGGCTAGTCAGCCTGACTACATCCAGAATCAGCTAAAACTATGCAGCCATGAACCATGTAAAGAGCTAGGAAACTCACCCCCAAATCTGGATTATTTTAGGTCAAAGACTAACCCTAAATCTAGGCCACACCTTCTGGTGGCAGCCTACACAAAACGATGTGAAAGGAGAAGCTTTTACTTTTTTTTTGCTTGCTTGTCCTTGCCGTCACTGGCAAGTTCATCTATCCTGCTCTGAGGCTTTCAGTACCTACCACTGGAACCTACCTCTTTGGGATTCCAATGCAGACTGGAAGCCAGCTGAGACGTCCAGTCTTGTGGACTGAACAACTACTGGATCCTTGAACTTTCCATCAGGAGATGTCATTGTTAGACTACATGGTCCACAGCCTGTAAGCCACTCTAATAAATTCCAACTCTGGCGGTGCTGGAACACAGGAGTCATGTAAACATATGGGCTGGTGCTGCCACGTGTGCTCCTGGGACACGGCAGGAGTGAAAACAGGCAGGTCCGTGCAACCACACAGTGGCTCTGGGACATGGCAGCTGCGTGAGCAGGCATATGGAGGCTGCTAAGTGGCAGTGCATGATACATGGCAGGTTTGCAAACAGTTATGTTCATACTGCTATGAGATAGCCCTGGAATATGGTGGACATGAAAGCAGATGTGCCCAGGCCACCAGTTGGACACAGCTGGAGTACAAACAGGTGAGCCCCATACTGTCACTCAGTGACACTAGACATAGAAGAGCTCCAGGCACCACATGGTGGCTCTGGGACACAGAAGATTTGTGAATTGGTGTGGCCCAGCCACCCCTTGGTGGTCCTGAGACATGGCAAGCATATAAACGGACATGTCTGCTGTGGAACAATCCTTTCTACACTATGAATATGTATTACTCTCATTGGTTAATAAAAAGCTGACAGGTTGGTAGCTGTGCAGGAAGTTAGGCAGGAAAGCCAAACTGAGAATGATGGGAAGGAGGGCAGAGTCAGGAGAGACACCAGCCAGCCACCGAGCAAGTAGGACATGTAAAAAATGAGGTAAGAAGCCATGAGCCATGTGCAAAGCATAGATAGAAATACAGGTTAATTTAAGTCTAAGAGTTATCTAGTAACAAGCCTGAGCTATCAGCCGAGCATTTATAATTCATGTTCAGCCTCTGAGTCAGTTCTTTGGGACCAGGTAGTTGGGACAGAAAACATCTGTTTACACATGTCCTCCAGGCCGCCATAGGTTATTGCCCAGACATGAGAAGTATGCACACAGGTATGCCCAGGCCCCTATGTGTGGTGCTGGGACTTGTCAAGTGTGCAAGCAGGTGCCCAGGCCAGGAGATGGTGGCACTGTAACATGGCAGGCATGCCAGCAGGTGTGAACAGATGTTACCAGGCAAATAAAGCAAAAAGGCATGGCTAGGCTGGTAAGTGTTGGTGCTGGGACAGGCTCCCAGGACAAGAGGGAACACTGCACCACCGTGTGGCAAACCTGGGACATGGCAGGCATGAAAAGGGGTTGGACAACGCCCGCCCTGGAATGTGATAGGCATGCAGAAAGTGGTGTTTAGGCTGCCATTTGACAGCCCTGGGGCAGAGGGGAGGAGAGCTGACAGGCGTGCCCAGGTCACCAGCTAGCAATGCTGTGTGTGTGCACACACACGTGTGCCACGCCCCAGCACGACCACGACCTCATACCTGCCGTGTCCCAGCCTGGCCACGTGTTTCCTCATGTGCTACGGCTCCACTTCCCACAACACAATGTGGTTGGTGGTCTGGGCTCACCTCTTCACACGGGGGGGGGGGGGGGGGGGGCCCAGGGGCTCAATAGGACAGTGTGTGTTAGCCTAGTCACATGTCGGCTGTGTCCCAGCACCACCCTGTGGCAGCATGGGCTCACTTGTTCACACCCATGCTGTGTCCCTGGGTGACTCGGGTTCATCAGTCCTGAAAACATACATACAAGTAACATACGGACTCAATGGTTATGTTTAGGAACACACACACACACACACACACACACACACACACACAAATACATATATATGTGCACACATTAACAAATCAGTGAAAAAAGAATCCATGAATTTGAATGAGAGCAGGCAGGGGCACATGGGAAGGTTTGGAGGGAGGAAAAGCGGGAAATATTGTTAGTAAATTATAATCTCAGCTTGGCGGTGGTGACACATACCTTTAATCTCAGCACTTGGGAGGTGGGTCTCTGAGTTTGAGGCCAGCCTGGCCTATAGAGAGAGTTCCGGGACAGCCAGGTGTTTGGGTAGAAGCCCTACCAGCGTCATAGACCCAAGGAGTCTGGGATGTTTAGGTGGAAGTCTCACCTCAGCCCCACCTCTTTCTCCCCAGACCCCGTCCCTGAGAAAGCTGGCCAAGCAGCAGCTCCACTCCCACCCACCCCACCCACCCCGAGGGTATACAAGGTTAGGCTTACAGACTTCCCCTCGTGGTTTCTGCTCTTCCCCTAGGACCACCCGGGAATGCTCTGCTCAGATTAAACCTGGACTTATTAATTTGGCCTGATCTGACTGATTACTTTGGTGGAGTTACTCATTACTGGGGAATTTTTATTTATCACCAGGATACCCCATCTTGAAAAATAAAAACAAACTGTGTGCGTGTGTGTGTGTGTATGTGTGTGTACACATACATATAGATGTATAATTTCTCAAAAATAAACATCAACAAAATAGACTTCTCTTCCTAGCGTTACCAGAGAATCAGGAGATGGGGTCTGAAATCGACAAGGAAGGAGCCCATCTCCACTGGTGTCTGAGGCTACTGCAGCAGCATGCTGAACCTATGTATCGGGTACCTACTCTCCTGTAACTCCTCACCCACGCTCTGTAAGTAAGCCTAATAAATTCCTTGGTTTACCAGGCTGGCCTTGAGTAGAAACCTGACTTCCCTCTGTTACTGGTGTCCTCTGAGGGGTGAGTAGATGTGTGTTCTCATCTCCCCAGGAGGAGTGAAGACACCCAACCCATCCTCCTGTCTCACCATTTCTAGAATAAATCTCTAGTAGTTTGACAGAATAAAGGACGAGGAACTTGACAGATCCCTGGCAGGTAGACCAATAGGGAGAGAGGCTATAGATAGATAAGAAGATGTTAAACTTCCAGCTTTTTCCTCACCCTCTTGACCTGGGACTTCTCCATCAGCCTCCTCCCCTTTCTAGATGACCAGTCCATACTGTTCAGACATGGTCAAGGCTGGTCCTGAACATGTTTACCCAAGGCTATGGATGTCAGATCAAAATTGATGGAGGATTCATGGAAGTAAGAGAGCAGAGACCAACCAGGGGTGATGCATTCTCTCATTGGTGGCTTCCTGCTAGAGGGGGACTGTGGGGCTAGACTCTGTCCCCAGGATCTAAGGGGGCATGGGTCAGGTTCACGGAGGAGAGTTCAAATTTGTCTGCAGTGCATTGTGTGATTGTGCACCTCAAGCTCTTGGAGAAACTTTGTGACAGCAATTAACGAGACAGCGGCCTGTACTGAGTTAGATGAGACCACAGATCAGGGGCCCAGTTGGGGACCTAGCTAGGATACCCATTGTCCTAATGTGGACCCACTGATGACAATGATTTGATCCAGGAAGAACTTCTTGGTAAAACACATAAAAGACAAAGTAAGATGGGCATGGTGGCGCACACCTTTAATCCCAGCACTGCCCAGGGAGGCAGAGGCAGTTGGATCTCTGTGAGTTCAAGGCCAGCCTGGTCTACAAAGCGAGTTCCAGGACAGCCAGGTCTACACAGAGAAACTGTGTCTTGAAAAAACCAAACCAAACCAAACCAAAAAAGACAAGGTAACGCAAAGCTACACAGAGAAACCTTGTCTTGAAATAACCAAAAAAAAAAAAAAAA
>CABHPP010140422.1:0-27060 GCA_902168425.1 Peromyscus attwateri | reverse complement strand
AAAAAAACAAAAAAAAAAAAAAAAAAAAAAAAAACCAAAAGACAAGGTAAATGAAGAGGCTAAGGATGACCAGGGGGAGGAGCCAGAGTGGGAGGGAGCCAAAAGCCCACCAGAAAGAGGAGGCTTGTCACTGAATTATCTTTGAGCTCTGTATTGGACCATGTTGGATTTGCTAGTGCAGAAGCCGTATTGTTCCAGGAGGAAGGCACAAATCCCATTTGTGACAGCTAATTTTTTGTCAACTTGACACAATCTACAGTCATTTGAGAGGAAGGAGCCTCGATTGAGCAAATGCTTCCATGAAAAGGGCTGTACACAAGCCTATAGAGAATTTTCTTAATTAGTGATTGATGGGGAGGGCCCAGCCCACTGTGGGTGGTGCCACACCTGGGCTGGTGGTCATGGATTCTGTAACAGGCTGAGCAAGTCATGGGGAGCAAGCCAGTAAGCAGCACCCCTCCGTGGCCTCTGCATGAGCTCCTGCCCTGTTTGAGTTCCTGTCCTAAATTTCCTAGTGATGAATAGCGATGTGGAAGTGAGCCAAATAACCCTCTCCTCCCCTACTTGCTTTGGTCATGGTGTTTCATTATGGCAATAGTAACCCTAACTAAGACAAGCTGGTACCAGGATAGTGGGGTGTTGCTGTGACAGACCTGACCATGTTGTTCTGGGGAGGATTGTGGAAGGATTTTGGACCTTTGGGCTAGAAAGCCACTGAGTGTTGAAAGTTCAGTGAGCTGTTCTGTAGGAGCTTGGGAGGTAAGAATGTTGAGAACAATGCTGATGATGGAGGGCTGACTTGTGACATTTCAGAGGGAAGCAAAAGCTCCTCTGGCCATTTGAGATAAGATTTTGTGCTTCTGGTTAGTTGGGGCTGAAGAATCTGCCATGATTAACAAGATACTAGAACAACTAATGTGAAACCTTTGCTTTGCTGGGATAATGGATGCTGGTCAGCTGGGGCTGAAGAATCAGCTGTCTACTTCCTGCATTCTACTGTGTAGATCCTATTTAGTGCAGGAGGCATGGATCCTTAACAAGTGAGGCTTGTATTCACCTGCAGCCAGCACTATTTGGACTCAGTGAGTCACAAAAAAGAAGAGGAGGACCTGCAGGTGGGAGGGAACATGTTGGGAGGGTCCGGAAGCAGTGGGAGGGGGGACTGGGGGATGATGGAGATACACTGTATATATGTACAAGACTGTCAAATAATAAATTAAAACTCAGTTGAAATGAAGGAGCGGGGCTTGGCCGGAGGGTCCTCAGTCGCTGGGACTATGCCCTCAGAAGGGACTGTGGGGCTTCACTTGCAGCCTGCTCTGAGGTGTGATCGCTTCGTCCCACAGGCGCCTTTGCATTTGTGATGAAGCCTTACCAAAGTCTGTATCATGCGGTATTAAATATGTGTTTTTTCTTTATAACATTAGCCCGAGTCAGATACTTTGTTATGGTAAAGTGGACTAGTTACACAGGATTCTGATGTTATTAGCTTTACAGCTAACAATTATATACCTCAAGGAAGCACTGTCACCTACTGAGGACTCTAAGGAGTCTTACAAGTATTACTAACTCTCAGACATTCTTTTGTACCTCGAATGTTCTTTCTATACAAAAACATATTTCAGGTTAAAAGTAATTTCACATCTGTATTAGTCAAATCAGATATAATAATCAACAGGAAAACTTAAATAAAAATTTTATTTAGCTATAATATATATCTTCAGCAGTTTAAAAAAATTTCTTCATGATGTTAAGTGAACTCTATGTTATTTTCTCTGAGAATATCCCTTTTCTCATTAAAATAACTTCTAAACCACTCTATATGCTCGACTTTCTGTTTAACACTCAGATACGGGTTTTTCGAAAGGCCATTAGTCACCAGCTCCATGAAGATGCGAATCGGTCCTTGCTTGGGGAAACCTTCGAGGTACTTATCCAAAAATATATGTTCATGGAACTCTGAGCCATCATCATCAAAACCTGAGAAGTAAAATACACAGTAACATAATTGTGAACGTAAAGCCTACATCATAAAATTAACCTTGATGAAGTATCCCAGCAGAGTTAGAAGCCTAGATTGAGATCAGAGCTGGGGTGCCTGTGAGCATCAGTTTCAGCAGGCACAGAACGAGGACTGAGAGAACCCCTCCCAGGGCTGTGGTAGAGCCTGAACTGAAGCAATGCCTGAGATACAGCCCCTCTTCCACCTGCAGAAATGACAGGTGCTCACCAATACTGTCAGCATCTGAGGAAACTACCGAGACAGCTATACAGTGTGTAAGTATTTAAAAGTAAAATACGACCGAATAGTAAAAGAGATGTTCAAGTAGCCCAAGAGAAGAAGACACAAATGACAAATATAAAAATGAAAATAACCCATAGGGCACAGTTCCATTCCAACAATTCAGTAAACTTCGCATTTTTGTTTTATTTTTCAGACAGTCTCACCTAACCCAGTCGGTCCAGACACTCCTGCTTCCCCATCCCAAATGCTAGCGTACAGCTGTGCGCCACCACCCCGGCTCAACGGTGACTTTAAATGGAAATGATCCAACACACCCGAGCCACAGACTGGTACCGTGGACATAAAAGTACGGTCTAGGACTGGGGGATGGCCTGCCACCCAAGTGTGATGACTTGAGTTCATCCTCAGAAGCCATGAAAGAAAGCCAGAGGCAACAGGGCAACTCTGGCCTCCCAGTGTAGCCCTACTGGAAGTGGGAGGCAAGACAGATTGATGGACTCCCCTGGGTCAGCTGGCAGGACACACAGCAGTAAGCTAGACAGAACCTGTCTCAAAACATGGTGGACGGTGGAGACTCACACCCAAAGGTGTCCTCAAACTTCTGTATGTGAGTCCTATAGCTGAGGGTGACCCTGAACTTCTGATTCTCCTGTCTCTACCCCAAATATGGGACTAAACCTGTGTGCTACCATGCCCAGTTTACCAGGTCCTGGGGCTGCAGCCTAGGATTTCACGTGTACTAGGCAAGCACTCTACCGACTGAACTACATCCATGGTTCCCATGATACATTTTGACATAAATTTTACCCCTTTACTTTACTATCAGATGTCTTGAATTAAATAAAATTCCAAACATCTTTAAAACAACAATTTAAAATACCACTGCTAGGTTTCTTCTCAGACACCACTGTTCTGAGGTCCACATACGCACCTCCCTACAGTCTAAAATGGACCCCTCCAGAGTAACCTCTGGCTGCCGACTGTGAGGAGCTTCGGAAGGAACACCTACCGGCTTCGTTGTCAACTGGGAACTCCCACAGTTTCCCCTCTTTCGTCCACTGGATCATCTCCTCAAATCCATTCCCCAAAGGCTGCTCACCGACTGTGGCCAGCTGCTTAGCAAATTCTATCTCCCAGAGAGAAGGCGAGGCTTCTATATGATGAGAAAAGAAAGTTTAAGAACAGGAAAACGTGAACGTCGTCGTCATCTTCTTTTTTCTTCTCCTCTCATATATTATATCCTGACCACAGAGTCTCTCCCCCATACCTCCCCTGTCCCCCAGATGCAACCCCCCACTCCATCTCCCCTCAGAAAAGAGCAGGCCTCGTGGGACATCAACCACACTGTAAATGTCTTCTTAAAAACGTAACTCTTAGCCAGACAGCTCAGTGGGTTAAGGCACTGGCCACCAGGCCTGACTACCCAAGTGTGATTCCCACGGACCTAATGGTAGAAGGAGCAAACAAACTCCTGGGAGCTGTCCCCCGACCTCCACACTCAAACCACGTTCATACAATAAACACAGAGACACAATGAATATGAAAATTCATTTTACAATGTTACCATCAATTCTGTATTGATACACACTTTCAGACCTTGGTATTCAGAATTAGTTTATAATAATGAAAGGCTCCCAGGAGCTACAATTGCAACAAAAAATGGAAGACACAGGGTATAAGAAAAAGAATGGCAAACCTCAGCTTTTACTGACACCATGACAGGTTATTACTGCCACCTCTACTAGAAAAAAAAAGAATGTGCACTTTAAGAATGGTTTTATGAGTTTGATGTTTTGGTTTTGATTTGTTTTTCTTAGAGAGAGGGGCTGTCTGTGTAGAACCATAGTCCTGCCTTAGTCTCCTGAGGGAATTACTGGTACGCAAGGCTGAATGTCTGTAACATCTGTGATTTTGATTTTCAAAGTCCCAGTCTGTCAAAATGAGTCACCAGTGATGACAATGTGATGACCCAGCACATAGAGCTTGAGACAGGAGAACCAGGAGTCTACGGTCATCCTCAGCTACAGAGAGGATGAGGCCAAACTGGACTAACCGTCCCCCTAAAAAATGTTTTTAAACAGAAAAAAATCAGTACTAATAATGACAAAGGTGGTCATGATGGCGAATGTTTGGAATCAGAACACTATGGACAAGGGTTCGGGGTCTCTGCAAACACCACGGCCAGAAGAGTGTCCATCAGAGAGAGGCACAGGGAGTCCACTTCAACACAGCTCAGTAGCTGGTGTGGGTTCAAACAGAGTCTGACCTCACGTAGTTTATTTTAGGCATATTTAAGCAGAGCACAATTTGGAAAAACGTTTCCCAGTGCTAATTAACTCAATCCTGTGCGCACAATAAAGCTTAAGACATGACTACATTGAAACTCTTTGTAAAGTACACGTGACAGCTCTCATAAAGATTGACTCCATGTGACATCTTCTATAAAGGCAGGTTCTACAGACTGGCTGAGAAAACAAGCTCATGGTAGAGTCTGAGGAAGGACCTGGTGTGGTCTAAACACAGATAGCAAACATCACCAGGCCACTAACCACCTCCGCTCCCAGCCTTCAGGAGAGACAGCGTGGTGTGTCTAACATACTGGCTCCCTAGTGCTCACCTGTGAGCACAAGGACCCCGGGGCCTCCTACAGAGTTCAAGGTCATTCTTGACTACCTAGGGCCTGAGCTACAGGAGTCTGTCAAGAAAAGGAAAAAGAAATACTAACGGATACTGAACACTCAGTCTGTGAGGAACTTTTTTAAACATGCTAATTTAATCTTCACAATCAGCTCTTGAGTAAGGTAACACATGGCGGCGCGCCATCTTCCTCGCTTTAATCATTTACTTACTTTGGAAACTTCAAACATCTTTCATGAGTCATACTTCCACCAGCCATTGCCAATGGTAATATAAAATGGTATAGGCACTTTGGCAGGACAATTTGAGTAAATTACAAATTTCAAAACAAGACTATCCTCTCGCAGGAACTCTCCAGCTACCTGCCCCACCTGGTGTGGAGACACAGGCAGGGTAACTGCACTCCCCTTCCCAGTACCCCTTCATCTGATCACCCCAAAGCCCTGTGGTTGCCTGTCAGGAATTGCCACCACCTCCTGGCCTCTCCATCCTTGGGAACTGTGCTGCTTGCCAGGGACAAACGCTTCCTCCTCACCTCACCAACCTGGGTCTTACTATATCCCAGACTGGTTCTATCTCAGCTAGGGTTTCTACTGATACCATAAAACACTATGACCAAAAGCAACTTGGGGAGAAAAGGGTTTATCCCATCTTACAGATTGTAATCTAACACCCAGGGAAGACAGGGGAGGAACCTGAGGCAGGAACTGACGGAAGAACACTGCTTACTGGCTTGCTCTTCATGGTCTGCTCAGTCTACCTTTTTTTTCCAAATGATTTATTTTGATTTTATGTGCATTGGTGTTTGACCTGCATGTATGTCTGTGTGAAGGAGTGGGATCCTCTGGAACTGGAACTACAGACAGCTGTGAGTTGCCATGTGGTTGCTGAGAATTGAACCCAGGTCCTCTGGAAGAGCAGCCAGTGCTCTTAACTGCTCAGCCATCTCTCCAATCCCTCAGTCTACCTTTTTATACACCCTAGGACCACCTGCCCAGGAATGGCACAGTGGACTGAGCCCTCCTACGTCAATCATTAAACAAAAGAAATGTCTCACGGCTTGCTCACAAGTCAATCTGGTAGGGACATTTTCTCAATTGACATCTCCTTTTTGCAAATTACTCTAGATTGCTGTCAAGTTGACAAAAAACTAACCAGGATAGTCTCCCCCACCAGGGACCCTCCAGAGACCCAGGTAGGCTACCCATGTTCCCCACATCAGCTCCCCTACATTCTGATAGCCCTAAGCCAAGAAACACAACTCACCATTACCAATAGATACCACCTAGGGTAAAGGATTCAAAGAAGTATTCTAAGCAAATGAACTAAGAGAAAAGCAGACATAACTATTCTAATACTTGACAAAATAAGACTTGAAACTAAACTAGTCAGAATAGACAAAGACATGTCATACTTATCAAAGGAAAAAAATCTACCAGGAGATTAGCACAATCTTAAATATATGCTCATCAAATACAGGAGTACCCAATTTCATAAAAGAAAACACTGTTAGTTAAATCTAAAACCACAGATTAATCCCAACACAGTGACAGTATGTGTGTTCAATACTCTACTCTCACCAATACATTGGTCATTCACACACACACACACACACACACACACACACACACACACACACAAACAAAACAGAGAAACTCTGGAGTTCAATGGCATCATATATCAAATAGGTCAACAAGATACCTACTGAACATTCCACCCAAATACTAAAGAATATACACTCTTCTCAGCAGCAATTTTTTTTAAATTAGGTCATGTTTTTGTCCTAATATGTATTAGAACACAAAACAAATCTCAAAAAATATAGAAAATTGAAATTACATCCTGTATTCTTGTCTGACCACAATGGGATAAAGCTGTATAATTGCAGAAATTACATTAACCAATGGGAGACTAAACAATATGCTACTGAAAGATAATCGGTTCAAGGAAGAAATCAAAAAGGAAATTAAATAATTCCTAGAATTGAATGACAAAGAAAACACACATAAAAAATATGGGAAATATTGAAGCCAGTCCTTAGAGAAATATAGAACTAAGTACCTACATAAAAAATGTTGAGGTCTCAAATTAATAACTTAATGGAGCACCTGAAGGCATTGGAACAACAATAACAATACCCCAAAATCAATGGGAGGAGATAATCAAAATCAGAACTGATATTAATATTTCAGAAACAAAAAAAATACAAAGAATCAATGAAATAAAAAGTTAGTTTTTTAAAAAAGAGTGTCAAGCAGCCAAATTAACCAAAATGAAAAGAGAGTATTCAATTTAATAAATATATATATGCTTTCTCCTATTCTGGGTAGTAAGCTGCTCAAAAGCAGGAACCATACATTAGTTATCTTTATGTAAAAGCAGAGGGTTATAATGCAAATGGTGGGTGAATAATACTTTCTAACCAAAAATAGCAGACAATCCATAGCTCTGGATTATTTTTCTGGTAGTACTGATCTCCTGAGATCCCACAGAATGCAATATTTTAAGGGGGAAGCATGATCCAAATTAGCAGTATCAACAGTTTTATTCATAGGCAAGATCTAGGCCAATGGCAGGAAGAAATATGAAAATGCAAATACCTAACTGTTACAATCAAAACACCAACACCTTCTTTCAAAGACAGAATGCTTCTCCACTTGAGAAGTCTTGTTCTTAACAAACCTGGCTCAGGTGCTTCATCAGCAAACGCCTTAACGTCAAAAATTGAAAGTCTTTTCCCCTTGAACAAACTTCTCCTAAGATAAAAACATTTAAAAAACACATTTTAGTAAGATATATTTATAAAACGTCAATAAAAACTGCTTAAGGAAAAAATGTACATGAAACCATCTATGTAGTAATTAAAGATAATTGCATTGACCCACATCAGACATTTTAGCTACAGTGCCATGATTTTAGGACTCATAAGTAAAAACAGAACATATACCTTTGGATTTTTGCTTTACAACACAACAAATCAGCTAAGTTTAATTTTCAAAATACTCAACTGAAAGTTCTAGAAAACTTAGTGTTGTGGAACTCTATAAAAATCTGCAAAAACAGAAGCAATAAACTAAACATTTGTTTTTGAGGACAGAAGACAGTGGAAAGTTTAACTATAAATTATAATGGTAGAAGGAGGCACAGATAAAACATGCTATTCTATGAAGCAATCAATCTGCAATTTAAAAGTATTTCTTAACTTTCTTTACATAGCCATTTTTACAAACCGCTGAAATTAATGTCAGAGAGTTAATATGCAGCTTCTTCTGGGATACTTTAACTATGATGTCTGTCAACCTGCACAAACTACAATCCCCTGGAAGAAAGCCTCAGTGAGGGATTGCCTACATCAAGCTGGGCTAGACCTGTCAGTGGGGGATGGCCTTAGCTGACTTGGTGGCATCATGCCCTAGGTAGAAGATCCTGGGCTTTGTAAGTACAGAGAGGGTCTGAGCACAGTAAACATGCATGTCTCCATGCTCTTGGCTGTGGATGCGATGTGACAGCTGCTCCAGGGTCCTGTTTTGACTTCCCTGCCACCGAGGGCTGTAAGCAAGAACCCTGAGCTACAATAAACCCTTTCTTTCCCGGCTGCGCGTTATCCGGGTATTTGATTACAGCAACAGCAACAGACCAGGACAGACTGCTTTATCGGCAGTTCACTTCTTTTCTCAGCAGGAACACTTCTTTTGACTTACTTATTTACTTAACAAAACTACTGACAGATTAAAACACAGTTCATAAACTATAGGAATAGTTTTAAAAATAACTCTGAAATTTCTTTTCTCCATCAAACTACTTTACTAAAATGAAGTAGAAAAAGCTGCAAATTAAAGGAGACTTCATTCATGTAAACGTTTCGCTCCATGAGGTCGCTGTGTAGCTGTGAACAATGGCCTTCCTGGTCTGGAGTTCTGCATGCCAGCAATCCTAGCACTTGAGAGGCAGGGGCAGAAGGATCGAATTCCAAGCCACCCTGGCCACCTAGCTTACAGAGTAAGACCAGGACCCTGAAAACAAGGAAACAGGTCTTTGTGTCCAGAAGTGCCCTCAGGACCTCAAGTTCTTTTCCCTACTGAACATCATTACCGAGCAACAGGATAATAGAGTACAGCAACTTCTGATAAAGACAGATCACCTTGTCTGTGGGAATTTAAGACCAAATGGCTGGAGGGGTGTGTGCATACTTGCTGAGCAGCTACTGCCCTTAGAGCGCTGACTCCGGTTTTCTCTGCAGCTAGTGTGCTGGTTAGACCTACCGCTATCTTCACTGACGTAGACTCACTTGGCAGGCACCTTTGGGCAGTTTGTGAAGGCAGTTTTGGAGAGGTTTAAAGGAGGCAAGCCCCATCCTGAATGTGGGTCTCATCCCCCGTGCTGGGGTCTAGGACTGAATGAAGAGGGAAAAGGAAAGTGGGCTGAGCAGCAGTGATCATCTCTCTGCTTCCAGATGGGAGACACAAGATGACCTCCGCCTCAGACTCCTGCTCCCAGCTGGGGCCGCTCTCATGGCATATGTCTCGTCAATGAGAAAAGTACATGACGTAGTTCAGTTTCACTGTCACTTGATAGGTGGGGAAACACACTAACGGGGGCTATAAAAGTTACTCAGTCAGAATTACTCAATAGTAGTGCCAAGCCTCTGGAGCGGCCCAGCGACACTCCAAAACCAGTGCTGCGTGACCCAGACCTCTGTCTCTGAACGAGTCCAGGCCTGGTTTTCTCAGGCTGCCCTAACCACTGTTCAAGTCCCGCCAGGAGAACCTGGCATCTTGCACTGCTTCCCAACACCCTCTCTGTCACCCTCTTAGACTCTGCATGGAGACGCCTCCGTGTCCGTCCCTGACTGTCTAGAGTTTCTCTTGCACTGCTTTTGAAATCTGCATTTTCTGAGCCCGAGCACCTGTGGTAGTTGAATGGCATCCATCCCCATGGGCTCAGGTATTTTAACACTTGATCCCCAGTTGGTGACACTGTTTGGGAAAGTGGTATGGACAGCCTTACTAGAGGAAGTACATCACTGTACCAACAGCCTGGCCCTACTTCCAACTCACGCTCTCTGCTTTGGGCTTGCCATTGAAGATGTGACCCTTCAGCTTCCTGTTCCGACTGCCATGTCTTTGCCCCAGATAAGTTGTCTTGACCATGGTATTTTACTGCAGCAGAAAACTAACTAATGCAGATTCTCTGTGCATCCCAGACTGGTTCACACTGAGGCTCTTCTGCTTCTCCTTCCCAAATGTTGGGATTACAAATATGTATCCCCACGCCTGGCTACCCCTAATTTTTTTTACATTTATTTTATTTATTTTGTATGTGTATATAAGTGTGCATCTCTGTCTCTCTCTCTCTCTTGTGTGTGTGTGTGTGCGCGCGCGTGCATGCCATTGCCACAGTGCACATGTGGAGGTCAGAAACAACTTGTGAAATCAGTTCTTTCTTTCTACCATGTGGACTCTAGTAAGCTTTCTACTTCTTTCAACATGTTAACGACACTAAATCATTTCAGTAATTCAAACAACCCTCTAAAACGAATGCTAACCACTTGAACTTCTTGTATAAAACGCTGACCAGCTTTTCAGTTTCCCCACAAATCTCCCTAACACCTAGAAGAAGCTAAGTCAAGACTCTACTTAGAATCCATGGAATAGACACAGCACTGAGAATCCTTCAACTGTATGTCCTACAGCTGAAGGCAGCTTAGTGCTCACCAGTCCGTGCCAAATACCCGCCTTTCCCTGCAACCATCACTTTTTGGACTTAAAGAACACAAGTTTTATGTAATTATACAACTTCCAACTGCAAAATAACCGTGTAAAGTAGGCCTTGGTGTCTTAACAGTTTCAAATTAGCAAATTCAAATGACTACAAATAATTTACCACCTTAAGGTAATATGGGGACTTTTATTATGATCTTTAAAATCTATATTTATGTATATGCATTTTCTCAGACAGTGTCTCACTCTGTATAGACCAGGCTAGTCTCAATCTTAAGAGCTTCTTGCTTCCACCTCCCAAGTTAGGATTATGGGTATGCACCAACATGTCTGCTCTTATTTTTGGGGTCAGTCTCACCCTAGCCCGGGCTGAACTGGAACTCACTGTGAAATCCAGAGTGGCCTGAAACTCACGGTGCTGCTCCTGCCTCAGCTTCCCCTGTGTGGGATTACAGGTATAAGCCACCGTGCCTGGCCCTTTTACTGATGAGTTATCTCTCTAAGGTATGAAGAAAGGGAACCATAACTACACATGCAAAGGGCATATAAATGTTCAGTGTTAGAAACATTCAGCATGAAAAACAATGCTTCTTGTAAACTTATCTGTTCAGAATTTTCTCAGCACCACTTATTCTAAATGAAAGGATTACTAAGCAGTGTGGGTGATGTGAGCCAAAACTCACTCTGGTTCATGGTATAAATAAATGTGGCATTGTTAAACCCAGGAACTTCCTCTCCAGGAAATGGCACAATAAATTCCTGTTCAGCCTGGGCATACCATATTTATACCCAATACTGCAAATTGCACTTGTTGGGGGCACAGAGGTCCTTGTACTCACCGAGAAGCACTAAGAGAACCTGGAATGTTAATCACACAGGGGTGTCTCCTCAGTGGAGGAGATAAAAATTAAATATCTGCATTCCATCCAGAAAGCTGAAGAGTGGATTTTGTTAATGACCTAGTGACCTTTTTGTTGTCTGTGGAGGCAGACCTCACCCACCTTTTACTATAGAGGCAGACCTCACCCAAGTTCCCCAGAATGATTATCCCAGACTCTTCTCTCCCTAGATCATTACCCATCCTTAGGGGATATGTCACAAGTACTCTATGGCCAGATGACCTCTATGCTATCAGTCAGAGATCACACCAGATTCTAGGCCCTTGAGCTCCAGAACCCACCCTCATGGTCACATGCACTGTAAAAGGTCTCTATGTAGTCACACCTTCAGCTTTATTGTGCACCTGGGATTGCACTGATTGCACTGATTGTTGCCTGGAAACCTTTTCCCAAATTGTACCATGTTTTAAATATGGTGACAATGAACCACTTGGGATTAGACTCCCTGAAGTTCTTATCTCTTTGAGGATCACTGTCTGCAACGACACTTGTAGGGACCCTCCACAGGAATTAATACGCATACATCAGTAATAACTTTCTGGTAATGAGTGTCAGTTGGAATTTCAGAGAAGATAGCTGTGTTGGCTAGTTTTATGTCAACAACCCAAGCTAGAGTCATTCTGGAAGAAAAACCTCATTGAGAAAATACCCTAACTAGACTGGTGGGCAAACCTGTGGTGCATTTTTTTAATTGATGATTGATGGGCGGGCCCAGTTCACTGGGCCAGTGGTCCTAGGTTGTATAACACAGCGAACTGAACAAGGCAGGGGGACCATGCCAGTGAGAAGCCTTCTTCCATGGCCTCGGCTTCCGTTCTTGCCTCGAGGTTCCTGCCTGGAGTCCCTGCCCTGCCTCTAAGTAATTCTGATACCTGGAAGTGTAAGATGAAAGAAATCCTTTCCTTCCCAAGTTGCTATTATTGGTCATGGTATTTTATTTATATTATTTTATCAATATAAACCCTAATTAGGTATCCACAGTGATTAGGGATCTATCAGTAATAATATGCAGAATAAACTAAGACTACAGTTAGAGTAAAAACAAACTACGCAAACAAAACCCAGTAGACTATAAAGCTTGAATACCTTTTTTTCAAATCAACTGTTTTCTCCTGGTCAAGAGAAGAACTGTCCATCCCTTCATCAAACTGAATCTGGTGATGTGGTTTTGTACTAAGTCTCACGGAAGTGGGTTTGGCAATCTTCATATCTGATATTATGTGACGGAAACTGAAATAAAAAGGTCAAGTGCATTAGGAATCTTAGCTGCACTGGAGTAGCAAACTTTTCTTAAGAGGAGACATACCACTTAATTCTTATTCCACTTTTATGCCCCAACAAGAGCATAAAGATTTATGAGTAAAGTCACATACTTCTACTCATGTGACCCAGGCATTAAGATGTACATCTCCAATTTTGTAAATATATGCTTAAGAAATCTTTATTTGAAAGATGAAAATGTCAGTTACAAAAATTATTAATATCCAGAGAAAAAGACAAGAAAATACAAACAAGTATACCTGTACCTATCACCTCCATTGACAGTTACATTAACATTGAAAACAAGCTGTATTGCTGTCTTACATATATAGAAGGGTTCAGGTGACAGTTAGGGATGTGTTTACTCTTTGATCCTCTAGAGACAAATGCCCTCTGTGTACTCACTGAGACAGATTCATGTCACCCCCAAAGGGAAGCAGTGCCACTATTTATGACCTCCGGGCAGTAAGTAGGAAGTAGGAAGTAGGAAAACTTGGCATAAATTTACAGAGGGAAAAAGGATACATTGATTGGATTGGAGAAATGTTCAGAAGTTAAGAGCACCTGCTGCTCTTAAGACCAGGATTCTTTGGTTTCCAGCACCCACACGGCGACTCAAACCTCCTACAACTCCAGTTCCAAGGGCCAATACCCTCTTCTGCCTCAGCAGGCTCCTGCATACACACGATGCAGATACACACACTTAGACACATACACATAAAATACTTTTTAAAAGGAAAAGGATATGTTGAAAAGCTCAGCTCAAACATAAGGAAGGAGAGAGAATGTGTCTGAATCACACTGTGAGCAAAACTAGAGGACTATTTAATTGAGAAAAACTGATTTTCTCAGGGAACTATCTTATTCAATTACCTATTTTATTTTTCATTTTAAATAACACTACTATTTAATCATTTCTATTTCAGGGGCAAAAAACTTTGTAATGTCCTAAAAGAAAAGTTTAGCCATCCACTTTAAGAGAGATGGCTCAGCAGTTAGAAGTACTTGCTCTGAGGAGGTGAATGCTTGAAAATGTATTGTCATGTGGGGTGGGTATGTGTGTAGACACGAGCATGACGCAGCACGAATTCAGAGGTCAGCAGACAGTTTGTGGACTGAGTTCTCTCCTTCAGTCATGAGGACTTGGGGACATACAGAAATGAGGCTTGGCAGGAAGTCATCTGTCTCGATGGCCCGTGAGGTGGATTTTCCATGTAAAGCAGATGTGTGCCATTCACCAGCCACTGTGAGACCTAAGCGTCACTGACATGGCATCTGACCGCTCACCTAATCCTGCGTTTCTCTTTGTCTTTCTGAGCTCTCGACTCTTCCTCATGTTGCTGAAGCTGCTTGAGCAGGTCGGACTTGGTTGTCTGCTTGTCAAAAGGTAGAGAATCTGCAACAGCAGACGCAGCTGCCACCAACTCAGGACTCAGGACCTCATTTCTAAAAAGAAAACGAAACGAGGAAGGAAAACCGCAATTAGTACATCACTAGTTCAGTGAAAAGTCAAACAACGTGGGGAGGAAAACTCATTAAAAAAAGGATTCAATTTCTCGTAAAAGCAAGAATTCTCAAGTATTCCACACTGTTTTCTTGGGGGCTTTGTTGTTTGTTTGACTGTCTGTTTTGAGATTGGGTCTCATTAGGTTGGTCTGTAACTCACAATCGCCTACCTCAGCCACAGAACTGCTAGGATTACATATACCCATTACACACACCACATATGTAAGAGAAAAAGTCCTGCTTTAGACACTGGCAATACATGATCTTTGAAACAGTGTACTCTAAGTTAATGAATACTTGCTGACACACACCCATGGGCAGCTATGCAGGGTGGTTCACACCTATAATCCCTGTACCCAGAAGCTACGGCAAGAGTATCCAAGTTCAGGGCCAGGCCTGGCTCTATGGGGTGGTCCTGTCTTGAGGGCTAGGAAGATGGTTCAGTCAGTGAAGTGCTTGCCAGACAACTCTGAGAACCGGACTTCCGTCCCCAGAACACGTGAAAAAGCTGGGTGTGGACCAGCAAGTTCACTTAGTATTTGGGAAAGCCTTGCCATGCAAGCTTAACGGCCTGAGTTGGATCCTCAGGTACAGATATCTCTCTCTCTCTCTCTCTCTCTCTCTCTCTCTCTCTCTCTCTCTCTCTCTCGAGCAGTTTCTGTGAGTTTAAAGATAAAGCAAACCCACATACATCAATGTGAACTGATGGCTGTCAATCAACCTAATTCCAATGCTAGGTCATTAAAGAAAATGCTTACATGCTCTTGAGATACTTGTCTCTGGTACCCAGCCACCAGTCTGTGAAAATGCCAAAGCAAACTAAAAGCTCATGTAGCTATTTCTGCTAGTAGTCCCAACTAAAGTCTCAGCTGATAGTGAGTGAGTGAACTTCAGATGATTTCAGAAATTTCCACGGCCTCCCACTGAGGCCTCAGATGTCGTCTTCTCTGTGAGTATAAAAACTGTCATTTTATGGGAGTGTGTTTCAGGGTCATCTATAATGCAGCCACGGTAGCCATCTAAGTGAGCTCTGATACATGCCAGGAAAGGAGGAAGGGAGCAGGGAAGGCCGGTCATGTATGGAGTGATCATTACAGTGTATCATGAGGCACACACTAGGACTAACTCACATTTGCAGACACTGGATTCTAAGAGAGAGAGAGATGGGAGAGAGGAGGGAGAGGAACTGGTTGGGCACAGGCCTGTAATCTCAGCTACTCAGGAGGCTGAAACAGGAGGACCACAAGTGCTTGCTCTATGTGAGCTACAAAGTGAGTCCAAGGCTAGCCTGGGTAACTTAGTGAGACACTGTCTCAAAATAAAAAGAAAGTGGTTGGGGATATGTCTGGTGCCTGAGTGGTTAAATAAAATTATTACAAGAACTTTTCTTCAGACTCAAAACAAATGCATCCCAGTCACCAATCTTGCCCACAGCCTCCTTCTTGGACCAACATCAGAAGGTTCCAAGATATCTTTTATATCTACCACATCACTGCTGCATAGTCCAGTATTTCTAATTTCGGTTCCTTCAGAGAGAACACCGGTTAAGTATGGTGCACATGCCTATCATTCAGGAGGCAGAGACAGAAGTCCAGGAGACCAAAGTTATCTCTTGTTACAAAGTGAATTTGAGACCAATGTGAGCTACATGAGACATTTTCTCAAAAATCCCCCCAAAATTATTAAAATAAAAACAATTATAATTTATTATTTTTTAATGCAGAAAAACAGAGGCCAGGGAGATGGTTCAGCACATAGATGTGCTTGATGAACTAGCCCAATGACCTGAACCCAGCAAAAAGGCTGGATGCAACCGCACAAATCTGCAATCCCAGCATTCCTCGGGCCAGTGAGAGGAGACAGTAGAACCGACTCACAGCACAGAGGCAGAAATAGGGAAGACCTACCTAAGAAACATGGTGGAAGGAGAGAATCAACTCCAAAACCAACTGTCTCCTGACTTCCATATTCTTAGGGGACACACACACACACACACACACACACACACACACACAAACATTTTTTTTTTAATTTGTATTTTCGAGACAGGGTTTTTCTGCATAGCTTTGGAGCCTGTCCTAGAACTCGCTCTGTAGACCAGGCTGGCCTCAAACTCACAGAGATCTGCCTGCCTCTGCCTCCCGAGTGCTGGGATTAAAGGCGTGGGCCACCACTGGTTGAGATTTTTTTTAAAGGCACTGTTACTTGTTGCTGTTTTTGAGAAAATGTTTCCCTGTATAGCCCAAGCTGGTCTAACACAATCCTGCAGTCTGCATGGTACAGCCTGATGTGTGCCTTGCCAAAATGTAATCCAAATCCAGGATGAGTACTTATATATGTATGTGTATTTTTTTATTATTATTTTTCTGAGATAAAGTCTCCTATGTAACCCAGGCTGGCCTCAAATTCACAATCTCTGTTTCTTGCTCCCCAATGCTGGGATTATAGTCATGTGCCACCATACCTGGCTACAGATATCTGCTTGTCCCTTACACACACACACACACACACACACACACACACACACACACTAAAGTAACTATTAGAGAGAGACCCTGTACTTCTGCTGCTTTGTTAGTTCAATGTCTCGAGTGCTATACTTTAATAGATTGCTTACTATAAGAAAAGGCTTATTGGAACACCATAGATTAGTCTCCAAGAACGTTCAAATTGGAATTATTTACCTCTTCTCTGGGGAATCTTCTGGAGCTCTGTGATGCCTGCTAACTATAGCCTCCAGACTGTGGGAAGGCTTCCTGCCACGTGGCTTTGTTATTTGTACATTGACTGTGCTCAGTTCAATTTTCATGTCCTTAATGATGTCTAGAAGGTCTTTTTTTGAAGTCTCCTCTCCTTTGTCTTGGCTCTCTGCTGCCTTCTGGGAAATTTCCTTAGCTGGAACAGACTGGCTATCTTTCTTGCTATAGATCGAGCTGCCGGTGCCAAAATGTCTTTGGATATGATTTTCTGTCCTAGAATGACATATTAAGGAATAATAGAAAAGTATAATGCAAAAGTAAAAAGTAGTAACTGAAAAAAAAACCTGCTTTTACATTGAAAAGAATTTCAATTTAAGCCCTTTCCATTTTCTTTTGCTTTCTATTATTATGAACAACCATAATGGAAGCCATTTATCATGTGTTAGTATATACTCTGGGCACTGCTTGTACAACAAGACTTGTGTACAATTTTCACACCCACATCAACTCCAAAGGTCAGCATTAGCCTCCTCTTACAGGGAAGGAAACTGAAAACCACATAAGCAACCACGCAGGGTGCGTTAGTTACTTTCCTGTGGCTAAGCTAAAACACCGTGACTAAAAGGAATTAAAGAAAAAAAGGAGCTTATCTGGCCTTCTGATTCCAGAGCGAGAACAGCCCATTAGATGTAGAGGCATGGCAGAAAGAGGTGGTACATGCCAGCAGGCTGCAGGAGACCGAGAGACCACACCCTCAACTGCCACACAACGTAGAGCAAACTGGAAGTGGCACAAGGCTTTTCACCTCTCAAACCCCACCCCCAGTGACACACTACCTCCAGCAAGGCCACACCTCCTAAATCTCCCCAAACAGTGCAGCCAACTGGGGACCAATATCTGAGCCTGATTCCACACTACTATATGCTGCTCTCTGGCCCTTACAGGCTCATGGCCGATAATGGAAAATAAATTTAGCCAAACTGTAAAAGTACCAGTAGTCTTTCACACTGTTTAAAAGTCCAAAGTCTCATTTGCGATTCAAGGTAATCTCTTAATTGTAACCTCCTATTAAAATCAAAAAGCAAATCACACACTTCCTGCATCTAACGGCACAGAAACTGCATTATTATTCTGAAAGGGAGGAATGGGGTACAGTGAGGAAATACCTGACCAAAGCAAGACTGGAACCCAGCAGGGCAAATACCAATCCTGCAGCTCCATGTGTGATGTCAAAAGATGTAGATGGCTCCTCCCATCCGGCTTTGCTGCCTGAAACATACATCTCTCTTGGACTGGTTCCACAATGTTTACAGCTCTCTTTGGCAGATGTCTGACAGGTTTGGCACCTCCAAAACCTTGGGGTTTCCAATGCAACTCTGGCTGCACTTTCACAGTATCACATAATGGCTTGTCGGGTCTCCCCTGCCACAAGATGCCTAGCCTCAGAGAAACCACGGAGAAAGAATCCACACCCTCTTCTTGATTCTAAAGCCAGCATCACGTGGACAACAGTGCCAAATTCAGTTACCGGATTGGGATGCACCCTAGCCAGCCAGAACTGTATTAGTAGCAGCTTTTGTTGTGACTTTCAAGGCAGAGAAAACTCTTTAGGCTCTTCTCCAAGTTGAGAGCGTGGTGGGGTCTTGCCCTTAGGGCTCCCTTACCTGAAATAGCTTTCCCAGAGTACAGCAAGCATCTCCATAATGGTACTAATAACTCCATAACAATCAAGTCTCTTCTGAGCCTGTGCCTTGGCTGTAACACGAAGCTTCCCCGGGGCCCTCTGTCTCTCCAAACTGTACATTTGTATGTCTTTTTTGTCCCACTTACCCTTTTGCACTGTGGACTTGAACAAGTGTTATCAATAATAAGCATACCATAAACTCAACATTATACTGTCTTCAAATTTTCAAAGAAATTGGTCCGTTACTTTAAGAATTAAGCCTCAGGCAAGTTCTCAGAACAGGAGTAGACGATAGCCAAAATATCTTTGCCAAAATATCACAAGAATGGTCTCTGGACCAGCTGCCAGTATTGTTCCCCTGACTCTTGAACCAGGCCTATACAGTCCACACTGCACTCAGCATTACTATCTTCCGGGCGCCTATTAGAATGGCCCTTTATACATGACCTGCAGCAGTTAACCTCTGTTTTCTAGTGCACCGTTCCAAAGCCTTCCACATTCTTCCAAAACACATGGTCAGGTTCTTCACAGCAAGACCCACTGAATTCTGTAGTAGATGTTTTTCTGTGGCCATAGGCAACTTAAAGAACTTTATTGTGGCTTATGGTTCCAGAGAGATTGGACAGGGAGGCGTAGCAGCAAGCAGCAGGGAGAGTGACAGCAAAAAGCTGAAAGCCCACATCTTCAGTGGCAAGCAGGGAGAGCCAACTGGAAGTCGGTGAGGACTTCTGACCTCAAAGCCCACCCCAATGATATATTTCCTCCAGCAAGGCTAAACCTAAACCTCCCCAAATAGCACCACCAACTGGGAACAAAGTCTATTAGTTATTTTTCTTATGCTGTGATAAAACACGACGACCTTTCTCATAGAAGGAAGGGTTTATTTGGCTTAAGGTTCTAGAGGGATAAGAGTCTGTCACAGTGGGGATACATGGCAGCTAATACCGGCCACATTGGCAGGAACAGCTTAGAGGTCACATCTAGAGCTGCAAACAGGAAGCAGAGAACAAACTGGGAATGAGTGTGGCTTCTGAAACCTCAAAGCTGTCACTAGTAACAAAGCCAAACAGTGCCACCAACTAGGGATCAAGTATTCAAACATCTGAGACTACATGGGACATTTTCACTCCGACTCCTTCACAGTGTTCCCTAGCTTAGAGGTCCTTAAGGCCCAAGCCGCATTGCTATACCATAAATGTGCACAGCTGAGACACCAAGCACCTAGTTCTCCCAAACTCCAAAACTATATAATTTGCTTATGAAAAATGCCTGAGACTACCTCATCAGTCACTTGAGAGTCACTTTTCGGTGAAAAATAAGTTACAAAGGTAGTACTGTCATGACCAATACACAGAATGCTCATAATATCAATATGGCACAATTCAAATTAGGAAAATCCTCTGATAATTATTATTATTTTATGTCTGAAAGTTAATGTTAAAGGTACTTTAACAGACAAATGAAAATCAGGTTACCACAATGTTTCTTTCCAAGAGTGCTATGGTACTTCAAAAAATAACGTGTATTATAGAGCTTCCCCTAATTTGTTGGGGATGTGAGTAGTAGATCTTTTATCTAGCAAGAAAGAAACCCTGGATTCAATTTCCAGCATCAAATCAAAAACCCCACATCGTTCACGTTACGTTCATTAGAGGCCATCAAGAAATCTTGGGAAGCATAGAATGAAAGAAAACGACCTCTCTTTTGGAGCCCGTACGAAGATTTGTGGCAGCAAGCAAGATGAGGGGCAGGCGTGCAGCAGAAAGTCCCCAGGACAGGAGACAAGACAGGCTGTCACAGCGGTTTGCCACACCCACCGTGACACTGGGCAAGCCGCCGCGTCTTTGTACGATTTCTCTTTGCCCACATTTAAAACAACCGCTTCAAGAGCCTAAGGTTTCAGTACCAAGGCCAGGCGGCGGGAGAAACGAGGACTGCATGTAAAAGAGAGGGGAAGGGCAGTCCTGGAAGACCGGCGGGGCCAATAACGCTGGAACGCCTTACCTGCCAGTTCCGGACCCAGCCGCGTGTAGCACACTCACAGCCACCGGGACATCCCAGTTTCCAGAGGACAAAGGAAGGCCCGAGAAGGGGCGAGGACGTAAAAACGCCGGGATTCTGTGGAGCATGGCGTAAAAATAAACTCAAGCAAGAGCACAACCGGAAACACAAACTCAAGCAAGGGCAGAACCGAACAAGTGCATCCCTCCGCCAAAAATGTCCCCCGAGACGGTTTCCGCCTGCACGCTTCTTCGCCTTTAGGATTCCGGCTAGCAACAGGGGCCTGTAATTTTGTTCCGGTGTCTTTGACTGCCTCGATCCCGCTGTTTCCTCGCTGGCTCTTCAGATTCTGGTGTCTGGGTGAAGTTCACATCAAGGTTCCGTAAGACTACAGGTCAGAGAGTGAATGGGGTGATCAATTGAACAAAAACTGATCGAAGCAATAGAGAACTGACGGTACAGTCTGTCCCTCCCTCCAATGAGTGCCGCTTTTTTTTTTTTTTTTTTTTTTTTTGAAAGAAACTCCTGGGCAAGGTCTGGGCTAGGTGTTTCCAAGTTCTTCCTTTGCCTCTTTTCCAGTGAATTGAAAATAAGGGATCTCGCAGAATTTGCAAAATAAGGAAGTTGATTTTATTTGGAGTCAAGTGATAGTGCAAATTAAAGAGGTATGTACTGTCACGATTGACAGGGGATCACATGAGTGAAGATACTAAGGGGTAAGGAGTGTTGCTGGAACCTTCTTTTTTATGGGGACTGTGGATGAGAACTAGAAAGAAGCTGCGTCTGCAGAGGCTGACTGGCTGGTTAGAACTGGGGTACTTCGGAGAGATGGGAATGTTGCGGGTCCAGAAACTAATTTAACTACCTTATTTTGGGCTAGTTCTAGCCCCACCCCCCACACCCAATATCCATTCCTTGCCACCTCTGTGGTGGAAATAACCTTTTAGGATCTACTAACTTAGTAGACCACTAGCTTCCATCAATCCAAAAGCTCAGAATAGCATCTTGGGCCTATAGAAAAAGTTTCTCCATCTTGCTGTACCTTCCTCTCTGATGTATCCACCAATGTATTTTAACCTTGTCTTACATAACTTTCTTTGTTCTGTAAAACTATAAAAACTTAATGAAACTGCTTCCATGTTGGAACATGGAATTTGGGTTAACCTAGATCTGTGTTCCTGAGCCTTGGTCACTCAAGACGGATCCAGAATAAACTCTTATTCCATTTAGGATGAGAGCTGTGGGTTTTTTGTTTGTTTTGTTTTGTTTTGTTTTGTTTTTAATGTGGACAATTATGACATCACAACGTGGGGATCCACTTTTCACTGGAAAACTCTGAGTGGAAGCCCAGCACATGCATGGACCCATTGAGTCCAGACCATCTGGTGTTGTTTTCTCATGGATTTTTTTGGGGAACATCTTCATAAAACCTGACCCTCCCATGTACCGGGCTGGCAGATACAAAGAGATGCTTGTGTCTCTCAACCTGACTACCAGATTGTTGAAAGAATGGACCCTAAGGATATGGGGTTTCCTTTGGAATCTCATGCTGGGAGGTGGAAGGAGCGCCATCCAGAGGAGTAACTTGTTTCCCTGAAGGTTATTTCAGTTTGAACATCTTCTCAGACCACCTTAGAGGATGAAGCGAAGACTCAACTGATGTTGAACCAATGACATGTGTGGCTGTGTCAGGGTGTTCTGTGTAGCTTGGGTTGGCTGAAGAAAGAAGGCACTCCAAGATCAAATTTTAAGCCTATGTGGCAGCAGGAAGGTCCAGCCTCTCTGATGGACTGAGCCGAACAGCCTTACAAAGGCATATTTATTGATTGTTACACTAAGTATTTCCTTATACCAAGTTCCCTAATCTAATTTACATGTCTTACTAAAGGAAAGCATCACATGCCCTCATGACTTGAGTCCTTTATTATGTATCATTTGCAATACACAATAATATAAAAGCCTCAGGTGTGCCTGAGGCATCTTGTGACCAAAGTCATGGGATGGCTGCAGCCTCCTTCAGATAAACAGTTCTACAAATCACAGAAAACAGTCACTGTTTTCCTCAAGGATTCTTTACCGTTTACCACAATGATTCTTCAAAGTGAGGTGTTCATTCTTACGTCTTCCCCAGATACAGTGTCTCTGCTAAATTCCTACCACATGACTGCACCTTGGGAAGGACTGGTTGGATGTGCGCTTCCTTGGTCCTCTATTTAACTTTGATCTTACTTCAGGACCCTAAAGTGGACTTGAGAAGTTTGCTGGATCTCTGTCCGCCCTTCCCAAAGTGAGCACATTAAATAAATCTTTTTTTTCCCCCCTGCTGTCCATGTTTATTTTGGTTCTTTTAATTAACTGGCTTGTTGTGGAAGGGTGGCCAGACCTGATTGGTGCAAATTGGGACACCCAAGTTACATGTTAGAAAACAATCTGGGACAATAGAGGGGGGCGTGGAGAGGAGAGAGAGAAACAAACCACTCCTCCCTCAGCCATTTAGAGAGAAAGGGACAGACAGAATAGTACCAGCTTAAATTTATATGGCAAATGTCATATTTTTTTTTAACCTTCTGTGTTACTCAGCATTCCTCACATCCTAAAAAAATAGAGAAACTTTCTACCCTTTATTTTTTCTCAACTGGGTGCACTTAATTTCATGTCCTTGTGTCATGTGTCTATGGTAATTGTTTTCAATATTTTTGGTTTTTTCATGTTTTTGTGCCAAAAATATTTTTTAACAGACTGTGGCAACTTCAGTTCCCTTTTAAAATTCATTTTTGTTATGTGCTAAAATTATTTTTGGCATGCCCAATTAAAATGCACATGCAGATTCAAATTTAAATATTGTAATTATATATTAAGGCTTGATAAATACATACCATTTATGAATTTGACTACTCTAAGTATCTTAAAACCTATTAAAATGACATCTTTGGGAATATTAAATGTTTCAACAAATATCCCATTGTCTGGGAGCTCAGACTTCCCCCTAGCCACTTAGGGCTTCTGATGCCCTTAAGGCAGTGATTTTTCAACCTTCCTAATGCTGGGACCCTTTAATACAGTTCCTCATGTTGTGGTGACCCCCAACCATATAGTTATTTTCATTGCCACTTTATAACTGTAATTTTGTTAGTTATGAATCACAATGTAAATATCTAATATGCAATCTCAAAGGGGTCATGACCCACAGGTTGAGAAACCACTACCTTAAGCCACTAGGCTAAAGAAAAACAGTGTTAGGAGGGGTGCTTGGTGCAGATTACCAGAGGGAAATTGGGTTTCTTTTCCATAATGGAGGTAAGAAAGACTACGTCTACCATGTCCTGTGACTAATGTCATGGGGAAACTTCATTCTACATGTGTTTCCTGAATGCCACAGTGTACCAGCTACTGCTCTACATCAGTGATGCTTACTAAAATTTATGGAGATGATGAAATTGTTCTGTGTGTGTCCTGCCCACAAGCCACAAACCACAAACCACAAGCTGCTACTGAGCTCTTAACATATGACTAGTGCAAGAGAGAGTCTGAACTTTAAAATTCATTACATTATATGGAAATTAAGCAGTTACACATAGTTAAGAGCTGCTCCAAAGTAGAGAACCATCAGTTAAAAGCATTAAGTCCTTGTTCTTGTTGGTTTCCAACTGCAAATGAGCAGGCAGTGAAGGGTGAGGCCAACAATAAACAAATGAGGAGATGAATCCATAAATAGCATGTTTAGTGCTACAGAAAATATAAAGGTAGAGTAGATAACAAGGAGATGTACACTATTTTAAAATAGGTTTTCACGGGGCTGGAGAGGTGGCTCAGTGGTTAAGAGTACTGGCTGTTCTTCCAGAGAACCCAGGTTTGATTGGAACTCACAACCCCTTGTAACTCCAGCTCCAGGGATTCCTCTTCTGGCATTCATGGAAGCTGTATCCACTGTGTGGGATACATAGGCTTATGCAAACAACACATCCAGATACAGAACCCACGTCTTCAGAATTCTAACATAGACTAAAAGACCAGCAGCTTTCTGGGGCTTCTCTGGGACTCCAACACCAGATCGGGACTGCTGAGACATCCAGCCTTGTGGACTGAATAGCAATCAGATCCTTGGCATCTCCATTGTTGGCCAGACTACAGTGTGCAAGCCACTCTAATAAATCATATATATCTATATCTATATCTATATCTATCTATCTATCTATCTATCTATCTATCTATCTATCTATCTATATATCAGTTCTGGTCCTCTAGAGAATTGGCAAATACACTCAACAGGCTCCTACAAGTTTTGCTATTAAATAAAAAAATGTAATTATATGCCATATGTTAAATAGCTAATATATACAACCTGCCTGGGCATTCAAGCTCTCCGGCTTTGCTTGTCTTACCTACTTCACAGAAGGGAATTTTCCACAAGAGACATAGATCATCTTTGTGTCACTACTGTGATCAAAATACACAAGAAACAGAAAAGATTTAAGAGCTGTAGGGTTGGGACAGCAGTGATGGCCTGCCATGATTAATAGTGTTAAACTGTTGCTCCTGCGTAGGATGGCGAAGATACATATAAAATCCCAAGCTGAAGGCTACTGACCTTGGCAGCTCAGGTTGAGCTGCAATTTCCTGACTGAATGGATGGGTCTGCTGCCCTAAGATAGAAGATAAATAATGGCAAGGGAGACCCAAAGGAGGCAATAGATTTACGCGATAGTCTCACAACCCTTTCTAATCCAATAGGACCAATTATAAGCAAATGTTTTCATTTTCTAATTGTGGCCCTATGGACATTCTTCTTTTTTGAGAATCTATAAATTTGCTTGTAACATTTATTTTGGATGACAAATTTGGTAGTGTATACAACCCTTCTGCCTCATCACCCCCTATACTTGGATGACAGGTGTGTGCCATCACACCAGGCCAGTCTGGTTCACTCTATTTCTCAAACGGCACTTAGTAACATATTCAAAACAGTCTTGATGTTAAATTTTAAGTAAAAGCATCATCATCGGATGTGGACGTGGCTCAATGAACAGTTATTGAATGTTTTTTGTCTTTAAAGCGAGGAGACTTGTAGGGGGCGCCAGCGTGACGTGATACTGTCATTTACAAATTTGGGGTCACATGCATAGCTATCCTGGGATGCATGTCACCTATGGGTCTCAA
Source organism: Peromyscus attwateri (assembly GCA_902168425.1). Taxonomy (NCBI): domain Eukaryota; kingdom Metazoa; phylum Chordata; class Mammalia; order Rodentia; family Cricetidae; genus Peromyscus; species Peromyscus attwateri. The sequence goes on along the minus strand of CABHPP010140422.1, from coordinate 1,252 downwards.
ATTGGATACAGCTGCTAAAGAATAACTCAATGAAGATATACCCAGCTATAAACCAAGATGAGAGGTCATGGAGGTGGAGAAGGGACTCAGATGGAGACAGAGAGAGCTCTGTAAATCCTGGTAGTTTACAATGATGTAATCTATCAAATTGATTGCCGTGATTCATTTCGACAGAAGTGATGTAAGTGCACCAAGGCTAGAGTTCTGGTTCTGGCCAGGGCCACATCACAGCTCCTGAGCCTCAGCAAGGACACGGAATAGTACAGGAAGAACTGGCCCTTGTTGGAGTCACAAGGCCATGAGAGTTGAGCAGGTGGCTCCTGCTCAGTGATTTAACCCGGGACCGGCGCTCCCTGCTGTGGCCTTCAACCAAGCTGTACTGGAGACTTCTGCTCAAACCAAGCTATAGGAAGTCTACAAAGGTACCCTGATATTTCAAAGATCCCTGCCTTTTCCCTTGTCCATTTCCCTTACCAGTCTAGAGTTTGCCCATAGTTAGCATGGTTTAGCTGTGCACCATTAGTTAGCATGGTTAGCTACACACCGTTAGCATGGTTTAAACTCCTCTTCTGTTTTGGGGGAACTATGTTAACACTAAAGTGAGTCCTGCCTTTCAGGGCAGAAAGCAGAATCCCACCGTGCCTACTCCTATGTAGAGATGGTGAAGACTAGAGACCAGGGCCATGGCATCCATTAGCTGTCACTCAAGACCTGTCATTTGGAAATGAGCAAAAGCAGGCAGTGACTGGGTATGGGATGATTCATCATGCAGACTTGGTGAGGATCAGGCCCAGCTTTGGAAGAACAGAAACACAAAAGGGGCAGGGGGTCAGATTAACATGCAGAGCTCCACAGAGCTTCGGCAGGGACTTCCAGGGAAGACCAGCTCTGTGGTGGGATAGAGAGGGGTCTTGTGTAAGGAAGGTGTTCATGGAGCCAGAACTCTCCATCCAGTCATAAAAACATCCAACTATCCTGTAGCTAGAGTTTTCTTGGTCCTGCCTGGCCCACAGTCAGGACAAATCTCTCTCACCCGCTCGCTAGTCCTGCAGTCGCTTAGACCCAACCAATTAAACACGTAGAGACTTACATTGCTTACAAACTGTATGGCCGCAGCAGGCTTCTTGTTATCTAGTTCTTCTATCTTAAAATAACCCATATCTATTAGTCTATAAGTTGCCATGTGGCTCGTGGCTTACTGGTACCTTACATCTCGCTTTCCATGGCGGCGGCTGGCAGCGTCTCTCGGTCT
>CABHPP010140421.1:17109-35199 GCA_902168425.1 Peromyscus attwateri | reverse complement strand
TTATTATTATTTTATTTTATTTTATTTCTCTCCTCCCTGCCTCCCTCCCCCTCCCTTTCTTTCTGTACAACTTTTGGCCATCAGTTCTTTTCTCCTACAACGTGGGTTCTGGAGAAGCACTTTTTACTCACTGAGCCATCTTGCCCACTTCAGTTTTGCTTTTTTAAAAAAATCAAAGCCCATGGCTGGAGAGAAGACTCAGTAGTTAAGAGCAAGTACTGCCCTTGCGGAGGACTTGAGTTTGGTTCCCTGCAACCCACTTTGGAGGTCTCAAAGCGGCCTGTAATTACAGCTCCGGGTTATCTGACGCCCTCTTCTGGCCTCTACAGACACTGCACTCACGTAATAAAAGCTTTAAAAAGTGAAATCCTGTGGAGTACCTCAACATACAAAAGGATGAAAGTGATCCGAGCTATTTATTACGTGAATTCACATATATAATATGTACAGACAAGAAAGGTTTATGGCAAATATTTAAACAACAATTGCAGACAATAGTAAATTTTGGTTTATACCAATGTCATATACTCGCACTTTACACGTGCTAATTTATAAATATCCACTGTTTCAGCAAACACTGTTATCCCTATCACCAGCCACACAGGGGGCATATGTTCCAGAGACGTGTTCTTAGACTATTTTGCCTTTGTGCGGACATCCAAGAGTGTACTTACAGGCTGGATGGGAAGCCCAGCACAGGGCTGGGCTCCGTGGTACACACACACACACACACACACACACACACACACACACACAGAGCACACTATGGCTCCTAGGGCCATGATGGACAGAAAAACAGGAGACCGAACCAAATGCCTGAGAAAAGGTGCAACCTCGGAGAGCGAGAAGCATGAGGCAAGAAGGTGAGCAGCACCAGGCTTGCCGTTTTACACTGAGCTTCTGTTTTCATTAAGTAGGGGTGCACCGTAAAGCAATGACTGCAGAACACAGTAAACACACCCGAAACCGCCGTTTGTGCTGCGCAGTTCCACAGTGATGGCACTGAGGTTTCTTATCACAAATCTGAGTTGGTCCCATACTTCCTTTATCTCCTGACTTTCTGAGATTTTTACCTTTGCTTTAGTATTTTTTTTCCCCCAAAAAACATGCAATGTTAGTACCAGCACATTCCCCAAAGTATTCTGCTCTCATAAGATATGTTTTGGCTAGGTATTTAATTTCAGATTTCAAATAATTTTTTTTCTCTAAAAAATTTGAGGTCATTATTCTAAACATTGTTCTAAATTAACAACTTGTTACTGGACATGAAAAGCTTGTTACCATTTCAAAAATCCCTTTCTGTATCTTTGAATTAAGACATTCTACCAGAATTGAGAATATACATACATGAAAGGTGAGTGCTAATTTCAAATAGGTCTTTCAGATTTGAGTCCTCAGTTTAAGGGTCTTTCTCTGGCGGGCTGAGATGAGGGGCATGAGCTGCCACACCCAGCTCGTCGCTGCTTTTACGTTGTTTTTAAATTTTGTGCCTTTCTTCCATCTTATTCACCTTTGTGGTTGCTTTCTACCACATAGACAGCTCTAATTTCCCATTCCCAGTAGTAGTGCAAAGTCTTTTAAAATAAATGTGCTGCCTGTAAATTGAACGTGTTTGAAGGTGGTGCATGGCTGTGTTAAAACTCAAGACGGTGGCACTGAAAGGCTGACGTTCCAAACCACATAGTTTCAAGATCACTTAGTAGTGCTGTCTTGACTGAGGAAAAGCTCATTTCTTGGTGAATTTTACGCCTTGGGGGAAGATACCTGACTGAAACCCCACTCTTGCCTATCCCTATCTGGAGCCACGCGTGCACCGTGTGTGTCGCCAGGCTTGCAGGTCCCGCCCACCTCAAAACTCCTTCCGGTCGTCTAGGAGCATTGATCACCCGCAGAGCCCAGTGTGTAGCTCGGTGGTCCCGGGCCATCTGCAGCTGGAGCATCGCCAAGCCCAACCCCGCAGTACACCTGCAGAATCAGAGACTCTGGGACCAGGAACCCCGAGTGACCCGGCCTCCTGCTCGGTGTTTGACGTTTTCCGGGCAGGATCAGACTTCGGAGCATCCACCGTCACAGCTCCAAGTTTGAGCGGGTCTCCCTTTTGCAAAGCGTACGTTCGCGCTTGCGCAGTCTTCCAACCAGGGAGCCTTCCGCGTCCGGTTGCCATAGAGACAGCAGTTTTCCCTCCTGGTTCTTTCAGAGCCAGGATCTCCGGTTGGGGTAAAGGAGATCCCCGGCTTAGATTGTGCTCTTTAAGACATTGAGGTAAGTGAACCCCGATCCACTTCACTGACCCCTTCTCCCTACCCATAGCCATGTGTCTTTTGGGATGCGCCCTGATTTAGGTCCCCTCTCTGAGACTACTCACGCTTGTCCAAAGTTAAATCTTAGGAAGCCACGCTGAGACAGACTTGGGAGAGACCATAGGAGGGACTGGATTGGGGAGCTCAGGAGTGTCTGAGAGGGCTGGGTGGGCCCCGGTGCTCAGCCTAGTCAAGATCTGATCCGACGCCATCCTTGGTTGTGAAGGCTTCAGCGGCCCCTAGGATAGATGCTAGGGTTGTAGGGCCCAGAGGAGGAGCCCCTCAGGATTCAGCTTTGTCTATGGAAGGCAGATACGATGGTTGTTCAGAGTCAGGGGACCACATTTTCTTCTTTCCGTGATTGCTCGCCTCCACCAGCTGATTTCTCCTATGTTCCCCTTCTTTGTAACATAGTCACAGTGCCCAGATGTTGGCTTACAGATGTCACAGCTGTTTGTTCCTTAGAGAACCTGTCTGGGTTCATGTATTTGGAAGAACACTGCTTGTCTTAGAGTTTCTATCTCTGTGATGAAACACCGTGACCAAAAAGCAAGATGGGGAGGAAAGGGTTTGTTTATTTAGCTTGTCCTTCCACATCACTGTTCATCATCAAAGGAAGTCAGGACAGGAATTCAAACATGGCAGAAACCTGGAGGCAGGAGCTGATGCAGAGCCCGTGGAAGGGTGCTGCTTACTGGCTTGCTCCCCATGCTCAGTCTGCTTTCTTATAGAACCCAGGACCACCAGCCCAGGGATGGCACCACCTACCATGGGCTGGGCCCTCCCCCAACAATCACTAATTTAAGAAAATGTCCTACAGCTGGATATTATGGGGACATTTTCTCAGCTGAGGTTCCCTCCTTTCAGATAACTCTAGCTTTGTGTCAAGTTGAAATAAGACTAGCCAGTATACTGCTCTGTGGTCCAGCAAGTCCTATGAAAACTCGTTGTTCTCCAAAAGACACACAGGAGGATATTAATAGCATTCTTGTGATAGCCCTAAGTGAGAAGAGTCCACACATTCATAAGCAAGAGAAACAGGCTGATTTTTATATAGTCACTTGGCACACTACCTAGCAGTGAGAATGGACGAGCTACATTATAAGCAGCCCGATCACTGTTATGGACAGGATGTCAAATAAAAGGCCCCAGGTGCAAAAGAATACACTGTGTGTGGTTCAAAACCAAAGGAACTTATATGTAGCATAAAGATCAAGTTAGTGGTCACCCTGCGTGTCTGGAGTGGCAACTAGGGACTAGAAAGGTTTGACATGTTGGTAACATTGGTTTCTTGATCTGGGAGCTGGCTACACAGATATGCTTGGTTCAGATGATGATTTGTGCACATTCCAGTATGAGTGTCACATTTCGATGATGGTGACGATAGCAGAAAAAAAAACAACCCGTTGCTTTCATTTAATGCAAAATTGTCTGTGTTTGATCAGGACTTTGGAAATCTCAAATGGCCAAGCTACTGCAATCTCCACCCAAGTTCCTTCCTGCAGAGTGGTATATTGCAAACAAAAGCCAATACCACAGAGCAGAGGCCCAAAGGTCCCGATCTGAACGCCTGGTGGCAGAGAGCCAGAGGCTTGTGGATGAAATCGAGAAGACCACCAAGAAGTCTCAGAGTGATGTGAACAAGAAACTTGGTAAGACAATGTGCTTAGTATGTTTGTGATTGCATCCTGATGAAGTTACTGGGGGCTAGCTCTAGGGCCATTGTTTGGTGTGGCAATGTGTCATTCTTTTTTTTTTTTAAACCGGAGCTGAGGACCGAACCCAGGGCCTTGCGCTTGCTAGGCAGGTGCTCTACCACTGAGTTAAATCCCCAGCCCGTGTGTCATTCTTGAAGTATGGGGGTGGACAGAACATTTTCATTCTGCAGGTTCTGTGTTAAAGACCGGTGCCGTAAGACAGACACAGTAACACCATCTGATTTTCAGCCATCTACCATTCATTCACCAATTTGATTCCCATTCATTGATAGCAGGTATGAACCACACATTGGGAGCACCACAGGGGTTGAGCAGAGCCTGTGCTTTCATGGGTTCCCACCCATGAATGTCATTGATCAGTATAGAGCTAGATAAGTGCTGAGTAAAGAGAGCTGAGCTGGGGGCGGGGCAGGAACTGGAGAACTGGGCAAATTCCTAGAGATAAACATTTGAGCTGCATCTTACAGGGAGAACAACTCAATCTTAATAATTCCATGCTGAAAAACAGCACGTAAAGAATGGTGATCTTAGCCGGGCGGTGGTGGTGCACGCCTTTAATCCCAGCACTCGGGAGGCACAAGCAGGTGGGTCTTTGTGAGTTCGAGGCCAGCCTGGTCTACAGAGAGAAACCCTGTCTCAAAAAAACAAAAACAAAAACAAAAACACAACAACAACAACAACAAAACAAACCAAAAAACAAAACTTAAGTTCAAGACCAGTCTGGTCTACACAGTGAGTTCCAGGACAGCCAGGGCTATATAGAGAGACTCTGTATTAAAGAAAAGAAAAGAGAAAATAACAACAAATAAATAAAAACCATCAAGGGGCTAGCAAGATGGCTTGGCTGGCAACCTGAGTTTGATGTCCAGAACCTGGGTAAAAGTGGAGGGAAAGAGCCAACTTTACGAACTCGTCCTCTGGCATCCACATGTATGCAGTGGCACATGTGCCCAGATGCACATATCATATATACATGAAAATAACAGCAACACAACACAACACAAAATAAACCAAAGGGTTGGGTTATGGCTCAGTGATAGAATGTTCGTCAGGCCCTAGGTTCCACCCCAGCGCTGAAACATAACAAAGCCTACAAAACACCTCAGAATAATGCTAACAAAAGATGTACAGAAGTTCCCCACCGAAAACTACAACCCGTTACTGCAACCAGTCAAAGAGGTCATAAACAAATGCAGGATTTGGAAATGAGTGCATAGAAAAATTCAGTATTTTAGTCGCCCCACGGGGTGACCACTAACCCCATTTTTAATGCTACAAATTGACCTGTAGATTCAACACAGTGCCAATTAAAAACACCACCGGGCTTCCCGATGAAACTGGCTAGCTGCTTGTAAAAAGGTAGAGAGGCATGGCTGGCTCGAAGGGAAAGCCACACCCCAACCCCTGCCTCATCACACATCTACAAAAGCAAATCTAGGTGTGTGCCATATCTAAACAGGAACAGTAAACCCATGAAACGTTCAGAGGAGGGCTTTTTTTTTTTTTTCCAGACCAATTCTCACTCTGTAGACTAGGCTAGCCTTCAACACTCAGTGGTTCTCCTGCCTCAGCCTTTTGAGTCTTGAGATTATAAGAAGGAACTGTAATTGAGAGGGTATCACACACCCACCAGAATGGCTAGTGAGGAAGAGGGGAAGAAAAAAAGGAAGGAAGAGTGCCCAGTGTTGGGGAGGAAGTGGGACGGTGGGCGGCAGGCACGGTTAGAACCCTTTCGTCGCTGGCGGAAGGATCAGTGGTACAATCACTTTAGAAAGTGCTGCCCGTACCTGTTGAAGCTGGGTGTGCATAAACTTTCACACTGCTGTTGCACTTTTAGCTATGAAACCTAATGTCTATTTACTAAAGATCTATGCTGCAGTGTTCATTAACACCGGAGTGGGTAAATAGCACCTCCCCTATGCAGCGAAGGGGCTGGCAGATCTGCAGCTTAATGTATCACAGAGGAATCTCACAAACCCAAGAAGATGTTGAGTGAAAAAAAAAATACACAAATGGATCTCTCTCTCTCTCTCTTGGTTTTTCAAGACAGGGTTTCTCTGGGTAGCCCTGGCGGTCCTGGAACTCCCTCTGTAGACCAGACTGGCCTCGAATTCAGAGATCTACCTTCCTCTGCCTCCCAAGTGCTGGGATTAAAGGTGTGCGCCACCACCGCCTGGCCACATTATTTCATTTTTAGAAATCAAAGAAAAAGTAACTTATACTATGAGAACTCAAGAGCGGTGTGTGAGGAACATGGATGAGAAAGAGCCAAGCAAGACCTTTCTGGATGCTGATAATGTTTCCTGAGTCAGGTATTTGGTCCTTAGTACCCTCACTCATTACATTTTATAATATACTTTTCTAAAGATGCAGTTTTCAATAAAAAGATAAAATAACTTTAAAGTTTCTGTGCTGGTTTTGGTGGTAAGGACATACCAGACTGACGTCTGTCCTTGTAGGGTTTCAGTCTGAAAGTCGAGATGAGTCCAGCACACAGAGCCCTGGGGTGTGGGTTGACCCACAAGGCACTGTCAGACAGGAGGAGGGACAAACGCCTCAGCCTTATTTAGTGACCCTTTGACTTTCTGATCCATGGAGCACTAAGTCTTCCTCCCTTTTGGCCTTTCTCGAGGACGGGAAGCCAGGGTGTGCCTCTCACCTGGCTCACCTGCCTTCTTTCTGGCCGTTTCTTCCCCTTCCTGACTGTTGACTCTTCTCTTTCCGTTCCCCTCTTATTGGGACGTCTCACTGTTCTGCTCTTGGCCCCCTTAGTCTTTTCTCCTCTTCCCTCTCCTTCTTTTTAAAAAAGATTCATCTTTTATTGTTGTGTGTATGCCTGTGTGTCTGTCTGAGTTTATGTATACTATGCGTGTGCAAGAACCCACAGAGGCCAGAAGAGGGCGTCAGACACCCCGGATCTGGAGTGACAAACAGTTGTGAGTTACCATGTGGTTGCTGGGAACTGGACCCAGGCCCTTTGCAAGAGCAGCCAGAGCTCTTACTTGCTGAGCTGTCTCTCCAGACCCAGCCCTTGCTGTACCTTTGCATCACTGCACCACAATCCTCTTTGTTTTACAAATAGAAATTGTCCCTACCCGAATTATGGAAGCCATACTGCTTGCCATATATTTTCACCTACATTGCTTTAAGCACCCCAAAATAAATAGACCCCAAGATGAATGCAACAGTGTCCCTCAAAACTTGATTGTATGGCTCCTTAGTTTGCTGAGTGTATCCAGGCTATCCTTTCATCGACTTAATCCTTCCCCCATTAAATATGGCCAGTATTGTACTAGATGGTTCCAAGGATGAAGCTGATGAAGACATACTCATTCTAGTACAAAAGAGCAATAAAAAGACCACTAAAGTTATTCCAGACTAAGACAATGGCAGCGCACACTAATTAGTGACAATAATTTATGGATGAATTTTAACAACAGAAGCCAAGGATAAGCCGACAAGGCCGGATGTGGGAGTTGATGCACAGAGTACTGAAGTGGGAACAGCGAATGCCAGGCGAGTGAGCAGAAGCTGTGGCAAGCCTGAGGGACCTTGAATTTGGACGGCTCTGTCCAGTGAGTAGCCCATGAGAAATCAAGAGGAAGCGAGAGGAATCAGGGAGTCATTGCATGTAGCGGTGGGAACAGCTGTGTGGATGGGGTTGGTCAGAGAACGTGCTGAGGGAGAAAAAAGGTGAAGGGTACAGAGAGGGTCAAGGGTAGGAACAAGAGGATGAGGTGTCGAGGTCGTGGAATTCAGGAGGAGAGGGTGTTGTGGGTGAGGATGCCTTCCATTGTATGGTGCTTGTCTAAGCCTAGAGGAGGCTGAAAGGTAGGTGGAAAATGTATTTGAACTGGTGACTTGAAGATCACTGGTGGCTTCTGAGGTAGCAGGTCTAGTAGGGCAGTGAAAGATGCACAGGGTGGAGGCCAGTTTCAGAGCAAGGAGGCTTCAGTTTATGTGATGGATGCAGGCCCTCTATAAAACTCCAGCCAAAAGTTCTTGAAAGCTTTGCCCCCAGGACAAGGATGGGTGGGGATGAAGCCGCAGCAGAAAAGGATGGACAGTCAGTGCTGGAAACCAGAAAGCAAAAAGCAGCTACACACACAGGGACACTGGACTAATTGATTCATGGTGTAGAAACCTTGAAATATGCAAAGCTGGGTGCATCTAGCTCCTGCTGAGGCTGGAGATTCAAGACAGAGCTGGGAACAGAATGTTGAAAATCTTTAGAAAGAGCCCCTTCTCTGTTCCAGCTTGCTCTCGCCAGCAGAGCACCTGAAGTCAAAGGACTCAGTGAAGGGCTGGTTTACAGGACACTGGCAGCCTGGCTTCAACATGTCCCCGCACCTGACAAGGGATTTCTGTGGAGAAATTAACTGGCTTGAAAAAGAAGGCTCTGCAGATAAGCATGTTTGGAGAGTCTCCAGGGAAATGCCTGGGGCCCTGCTTCATGGCTCTGTTCAAAAAGCATTCTCGTGGGCAAGCATTGTCCTCACAGACAGGGCTTCCAAGCAGCATTTCAGCACGACATCTGTCACATACCTAAAGAAGATTTCCAGCCTGGTGTGTGTGTGTGTGCGCACGCACACACACACTCTAGAGGTGATATTTCATTCAAACAGTGAACAGATCCTCGAGACCCCTGATCTTCTGCAGCAGCCTTGGAAAAGAGACATTGAGGGAACAGAGGGCCTTGGAAATGAAAAATAGGAAAGCAGGAGAAAGTTAAACATCCAAAGAAGCTTTAAAAGATAAAATTGAATAATTCTCCAAGAATAACTAAAAAGGAGAAAGGGGAAAAAAGATAGCAAACTGGAGGCTCAGTCTGGGAGGCTCAGTGATCAATGGGGACTCTGGAGTGCCAATGGAGACGATAGAGATGAGAAGGAATTATCCATGAACAATTATATATATGTTTGAGCAAGTTGATGTCTGTGATCTGGCACAGGAAGATTGACACCGGTGTGAGGTTTCAAAGCACCAGGAGAAAGAGACATGAAGTTCACATACAAAGAATCCTCCAGGGTCAGAATCATTTCATTGTTGTCCACAAAACTCTGAAAACTAGAAGGAGCCAGAGAGACATAGAAATCTGAGTGAAAAGGGTTTACGTACTACAAGCCAGTACACAGCTGAGCACCACACAATGCAATAGCCGTGGTAGAAGAAAGGGGTGCTCGGGCTTACAGCTTTTCAAAGGTTTCAGCTCCTACACACGCATGTCTTAGGAAGTTCCTGCAGGGTGTGCTTCTGTGTGTTGAAGGGGTGAATTTGAGGAGGAAGAAACACAACTCAGGAAATGGGACTCCAGTACCTGAGAAATACCCAGGGGGTTCCTGGAAGCAAGACCGAAGGGTGATGGGCTGATGCAGTGGTGTAGAGCAGGTCACCTGGTCACAGCAGGAGGAGAAACGGCCCTGAGAGCGATGTTCCCAGAAGGGAACCATTATCAGTTCCCTAAGTACTAGACTAGCTGGGGTTGATTGACAGGAAACTAACAGTTCTGTCCGAAAGTTTGAGGAAGCATTAGTAATTAATTCAAAAAAAAGTGAAGGGGTTACTTTAAAAAAAGATTTTATGTGTGTCCATGTGTCTGTGTATGCACACGTGAGTGCAGATGCCTGTGGAGACCAGAAGAGGGCAGTAGATCCTCAGAACTGGAGTTACAGGTGGTTTTGAGCCACCTAATGCCAGTTCTGGGAGCTGAAATCTGGTTCTTTGCAAGAGTGGCACTGAGCCATCTCTCCAGCCCCTGAAGTGGTTGCTATAGTAACCATCTGACCATCTGCATGTTTCCTATAACTCATCCTCTCTGAGAAAGAAGTCATCTGGGCTGGGGAGATGGATTATTGTGTAAGACTGTTTGCTGTGCGTGCATGAAGACATGAGCTCAGATCCCCAGCACCCGCATAAAAAGCTGACTACTGTTTGTAACCCCAGCACTGTGGGGGGTAAAGAAAGGAGAATTATTAGGGCTTGCTGGCCACCAGGTTCAGTAAGAGAACCTATCTCAGAGGAATAAGGCAGAGATTCATAGAGAAGGACACTCACCATTCTCCTCTGGCTTCTGTGTACACATGATATACACACACATCAACACACGTGTACATATACACAGCACGATACAGCACACACACACACACACACACACACACACAGAGAGACATGCACATGCTGACTCATATTGTTTTAGGTAGAGGACATTGGTAATTACACAATCCATACCTAATAAGTTTAAGATTCAAATGTGAAGCTACTCATTCTGAATTTGTCAGCTCTTACACAGTTTGCGTTATAATCAACCATCTTTTACTTGTACTGTTTAATGAATTTGCCTCTAGTCAGGTGTGGTGGCATAGCTCATAATCCCAGGACCTGGGAGGCTGAGATGGACAGAGGCTATGAGCTGGGTGTGGTGGCACGCACCTTTAATCCCAGCACTCAGGAAGCAGAGGCAGGCAGATCTCTGTGAATTCAAGGCCAGTCTGTTCTACAGAGTGAGTTCCAGGACAGCCAGGGCTACACAGAGAAACCCTGTCTTGAAAAACCAAAATCAAAAAAAAAAAAAAGGAAATTAAAGGTCAGCCTGAATTACAGAGTGAGATACTCTCTAAACAAACAAGCAAACAAACAAACTTACTTCTTTGGCTTACCATAAAAATGAAAATGAAGTGGGCTGGAGAGGTGGCTCAGAGGTTAAGAGCACTGACTGCCCTTCCAGAGGTCCTGAGTTCAATTCCCAGCAACCACATGTTGGCTCACAACTATCTATAATGAGATCTGGTGCCCTCTTCTGGCATGTAGGCATATATGCAGGCAGAACACTGTATTCACAATAAATAAATAAATCTTTAAAAAAATGAAAATGAAGCAATAATGTAATTATAATTGTATCAAAAAAGAAAGTTATGCAAGAAGTTTATCATAATATACTACTGGACTCAAGTATAAACACTGTTATATATTCAGTAGACAGTAGGTTAGTGTTTGATAAAATGTCGATATAAATAAATTGGGGTCTGGAAGGACCAGAAGGCTGTTGTTTTGAGTTGGTTAATAGGCAATCCAGGGGTGGAGGAACAGTTCAGTGTTAAAGAGCTTGCCTAGCATGCTCAAGGACCTGGGTTCAATTCTCAGCTCTGACAAAAAATGCAAATCATTATCTTTCATCATGAAAAATCAACAGATAGTATTAAACTAATGATGAATGGACACTGATAAGAGCAAATGCCAGAAAAAAATGATAGGAGTATTGAAATCAGCACTCTAAGAGGTGTCCGAGGGGAGGAGGGAGGCAGACGCAGACTGGGTCATGCTGTTTCCAAACAATACACGTTTACATCTTTGATACAATTTAAAAGTTACAGGATTAGAGCGATGGCCCAACAGTTAAGAGTGCATACTGCTCTCTTAGAGAACCATGTCGGGTGGTTCCATGTCGGTGGCTCCCAACCACCTATGACTCCAGCTCTGAGGGATCAGACCCCTCTGGCCTCTGCAGGCACCTGAACTCATGTGCACGCGCACGCGCGCACACACACACACTCACACACACACACAGAGTTATCAGCTAGGGGTGGTGGTGCATACCTGTTTTTCCAGCACTCATAGGTCGAGGCAAGAGGAAGGAAAGTTCAAAGGCAACTTGGGCTACATAGCAAGAGCATATCATGAATAAATAAATATATATAAATAAATGAGTTATTAAAAATAGAGATTAGTCGAAGAATTAGGGTTTTTAGAGTGTTAAGTACTATGTTGAGTGTAAGAAGAAATATCTTGCTTCCCTTTTGCTAATAAACATGTGTTTATTTTTTTATGTATATCTTTTTAGACATATCTTTGAGACAGTGTCTCAATGTTGCCCAGGCTGGTTTGCATTTACTGTGTAGCAGAGAGAGAGGGAGGGACCTTGAATTTCTGATTCTCCTGCCTCCAACTCCCACGTAGTGGGATCACAGCCTTGTGCTACCATGCCCAGTCTGTGTGGGTGCTGGAAATTGAACCCAGGGCCCCCTGCGAGTTAGTAAGCTCTTTACCAACTGAGCTACGTTGCTCACCATTACTGATCAGCACGTATAAAAATGTCAAAAGGACTGGGGATGGTGAAGTACATCTTTAATCCTGATACACAGGAGGCAGAGGCAGGTGGATTTCTTTGAGTTCCAGGCCACCCTGGTCTACAGAGTGAATCCCAGGCCAGCCAGGGCTACATAGTGAGACCCTGTTCCAGGAAACAAAAACAAAAACAAAAAAAGATGATGGTGGTGTCCCTAGAAGCCCAGCTCTAAGAAAAGAGAAAATCTCAGGTAGTGTCGTGAAAGTCTCCACAAGGCGTCTAGGGTAGGGGTGGGGCTCGGTGAGCAAGCGAGAGGTCTGGATTCCATCGCCAGCACCACAGCAAACGTGCACACATGGTTGGCTCCACCAAGAGCCGGCACACTCAGGCGTGACTTCTGTGTGCCTCAGAGCAGAGACAGGAGGAGGTCAAGTTCTGGAAGAAGGAGTTAGATGACAAGCTTGAACAGCTCGTGCACCAGACAGATGATCTGCTCATCTACAAGATTCGCCTGGAGAAAAACCTGGAGAGCTTTAAGGAGCCCCTGCACATCACAGAGCGGTGCCTGGCCTACAGGTTAGTAACCTGATGCAGGGGACTCGCACCAGGTAGCCAAAGCCGACTGTGCTAGCCGGTGGGTGGAGTAGGCAAACCGGCAGGTAGGTGTTCTGTGGGGGCTGAGACGGAGCCTGTTTTGCCCATGGTGTCTGTGGAGGGAACACTACATGTGGTTCATGCCAAACTCTGCTGTCCTCTAACTAAAAATGTAAGTGAGTGTCAAAGAATTACAAAAATGCTGGGCGGTGGTGGCGCACGCCTTTAATCCCAGCACTTGGGAGGCAGAGGCAGGAGGATCTCTGTGAGTTCGAGGCCAGCCTGTCTCACAGACTGAGTTCCAGGAAAGGTGCAAAGCTACACAGAGAAACCTTGTCTGGAAAAACAAACAAACAAACAAACAAACAAAGAAAAGAAAAGAATTACAAAAACCATAAAATTAATCTTAAAACAGTTTCTCTTTCTGTCACCTAAGAATGTTCTGAGATTTATTTATTGTGTGTGTGTGTGTGTGTGTGTGTGTGTGTGTGTGTTTTGCCTGCATGTATGTCTGTGTACCAGGTGTGTGCAGTGTCAGAAGAGTCCAGAAGAGGGTGCTAGATCCCCTTGGAACCAGAGTTACAGACATTTTTAGCCATTATGTAGGTGCTGGGAATTGAACCCAGGTTCTCTGGAAAAGCAGCCAGTGCTCTTAACTGCTGAGCCATCTCACTAGCTCCCTTTCCCATGACTTTTAAGTGTTTAAAAATGGCCAGTGTAGGGCTGGAGAGATGGCTCAGCAGTTAAGAGCACTGGCTGCTTTTCCAGAGGACCTGAGTTCAATTCCCAGCAACCACATGGTGGCTCACAACCATCTCTAGTGGGATCTGATGCCCTCTTCTGGTATAAAGTCAACAGAGCACACATATACATAAAATAAATAATTAAATATTTGAAAAAAAAAATGGCCAGTGTGTATTGGTATGGTGTGCTATAGGGTTAGAGCCCCGGGCTTTTTGTGTTTTGCTGCCTCAAGAACATGAGTTTTAATCCCTAGGCTACCTCATGATTTGAGATGGCAACCTAAGCTCCAGACAGTCTGTTTTTCCAGCAAGTAGGAGTAAGTAGAGTTTGGCATTCATCATTCCTCTGTACTTGTGTCCCGTTGGCCAGAACATAACCACACAACTGGACCAGTAGAAGCTGGGAAATGGTTGTCTTCAGTTGGGGCAGCCAGGTGCTCAGCTAAAGTATCAGGGGTTCCATCTCCAGGGAAGAGAGTGAGAAAGACACCCCCACAGCTGCTGGGAGGCACAAGCCTGCTGGGATGCACAGGGCACCCTGCTGTCTAGAAAGTGCATGGGCACACTTCTGATGATCTGTAAATCCAGGAATAGGATTACTCTCTTATTTTCTTAGGCAATGCCAATTTCTAGACCTGTTTCCTAGTCTAGTTGGAGAGTTACTATGAACTGATGAGTCTGTGTTTTTTGTTTGTTTGTTTGTTTTGGCAGGCTCTCATTTTGTAGCTCAGGCTAGCCTAGAACAACTTACATGTAATTTAGAAAAGTCTAGAACTCCACATCTTCAGTGTTGTCTCACTATGCCTGGCTCTCATTGGGGGTTTGCTCTAGCAGAGGCCCTTTGAACCCAGCATATTGTCCATACTGACTCTTTTCTTTTTCATTTTTGACGTAGAGGCATGTGTAGCTCAGGTGGGCCTCACGTTCACTATGTAGCCGAGGATGATTTTGTATTCTCTCAACCACACCTTCTCAGCGCTGGGGTTACCAGCAAGTACCATTTATCTAGTTTACATGAACTAGCCATCAAACCCGGTACTTCATGAGCACCAGGGCAAGCGTTCTACTCTATCCCCAGCCCCCTACTGACGTTGGAATGAATGTAACCAAATCTTGAGTCTTACAGGTCACTCCAAGCTTCAAACCTTGTAATTACAGCCCTGAGTCCCAACAGCTTCGAGGTAGAGTTCAACGTCCCTAGCTTAGCAGATTTTGTCATAACTGGGCCCCAGTGAATTCTCCAGGCCCTGAAAGAGAGGAACTTGGGAGCACTGAGGCCTCTGCGGGTTCCCAAATACACGGTGCTCTTTCTCAGTAGAAGCCCGGTTCCCCCATGACCTTAGCCCTGACCCTGTGCAGCAAGCAGTCAGTGGTTCCCAGGTGGATTTAGAGGGCATGTGAAGGCAAGGGTGGGTAGCAAGCTCCTAAGCCCAAGGCTAACTATAAATGCAGAGGGTGCTGAATTAGTGAGCATGTACTATGCACCGGGGGCAGGAACGCTGCTTTCTATCATGTCCATTCCTTGGCACACCCTATGAAGTACTAATAGTTATTATCCCCACTTACGGAAGGGGACACCAAGACACAAATATTACATAATACACCTCAGGCTCCACAGCAAGTGGCTAGCGGATTCCCCTAACCCAAGTGTTACCAAGCAGAGTTGAAATAACAAAGTACCCATCGTGGGGTGGTTTTGGGGAGTGGTGTATTGTGGTGCTTCTGATCAGAAGCACATGTAATGCTCATCGTGTGACATTGGGTGAGTTCCTTCACTCCTCTGAGACTCAGTTGTCCCACATGTATTTTAAAAGGTGGAGTGGAAGGGTTGGGGGTGTAGTTCAGTGGTAGCACAGTTGGCTAGTATGCTCCGGGGCCTGGGTTCCATGAAGAGGGAATTAAACCGATCAAGAGGGAATATTTACATCAAAAGAAAACAAGCCAGCCAGGGCTCAGTGGTGGAATACTAGCATTGATATTAATTGTTACTAACACTATAGCAGAACCTTTTTTTTCTTTCTGGATTCAATTTCTTGTCTAAAAACAAGACTAGGACCAAGGAAAGACACACCTGTCTTTGAAATTCTAAGTCAAAAGAGAGTTGTTTGCAATGAGTACGCAGGAAGGGGAAGACTTCAGAGCAGATGGCCAGATTGTGTAGGAAGAGGCAGCAAGCAGGAGTCCCAGTCCTCAAGGGCTGAGGCAGGAGGATCAGGAGACCAGCCTGGGATACATTGGGAGACCCTGACTTAAAAACCAACCAACCAGGCAGCCAGCAAGCCAGCAAACAAAAATCAACAAATCAAAGGGTCCGGGGTGGGGGTAGTGGGGCGCGGTCGTTCATGTGGGGTTTTCAGGCCAGGATTCTGCACGCGTTTTGCTTATTTTGAAGAGGCACAGGCACAAAGTAGTGTCCCACGCTCCTGCCCCTGCCCACCAGGGAGAAGCGAGTGGGCATCGATCTGGTGCAAGATGTCGTGGAGCAGGAGCTGCTGAAGGAGGCCGAGATCATCCACGGCGTCATGGCCCTGCTGAAGCGCACGCTGGAGGAGACGACAGAGCAGATCAGGTACCGCAGACCCCACCCGAGTTCGGGGGAACCGGTGTGTCGCACCCCACTGCCTCCCCTCACTGGCGCCCCCTGGTGGCGGGCGGGTTGTGGCGACATCTCACCAAGGTGACTCACTGGGGTCCTTTGTGGCCACGCGGACCAAATATCAAATGGCACGTGTGCGCATTGGGGACGTGGAAGTGGGGTGCAAGGAGAGGCCATGCTGAAAGGAGCTAGTTTCAACTTCGTTTTCCAGGGCCTCCCGTGATCCTGCAGGTGTCACGGGCCCTTCCCAAGGGAGAAACCCGGTTTACCTTCTTCCTTCAGGCTGAATCGCTCTGCCAAGTACAATTTGGAAAAGGATTTGAAGGATAAGTTTGTGGCTCTAACTATCGACGACATCTGCTTCTCACTCAACAACAACTCACCAAATATCAAATATTCTGATAATGTTGTGAGAATCGAGCCCAAGTGAGTGGGGCCCTGCGGCTGGTATAGGTGATGCTGGGAATACCCAGGTCCTCTCAGTCTGACAGGGCCAGGGGATGCATCCTGTAGCCCCTTGGAGTCGGGAGGCCACCAGCACCCTGCGACGAGGCTTATTCTTGTAAATGTCCTAACTTTAAATTAGCCCGTCTACCTTTTGCCTTTGGGCTTCTACCTTTTTCTATTTCTGTATACCTTTCATTGTTTCTTACTCCGTGGCTTGCTGTGTAGCTGTGTGACTGGGTGGCTGTGTGGTTGTGTAGCTGTGTGGCTGGCCCCTGATGTCCCCCTCCTTCCTCTCTCGTTCCTCCCAGATTTCTATTCATTCTCTCTGCCTGCCAGCAACCCCCCCCCCATCCTCTCTCCTGCCTTGCCATTGGCCGTTCAGTTCTTTATTAGACCATCAGGTGTTTTAGACAGGCACAGTAACACAGCTTCACAGAGTTAAACAAATGCAACATAAACAAAAGTAACACACCTAAAAATAATATTCCCCAACATACTCCTTCATCTATTTGTAGTTTAACAAGTGGAAAATTGTAAAAAACTATAATAATGAGTGAGTAATAACTTCCCACATCAGTCCTTTTCCAAGATTACCAGTTAACTGTAGATCCACGGAAACACATGCACATCCCACACTCCGGCGCATTTTGTTTAGTTTGCAAAAACTATGTGTGTCTTTTCTGTAATATCGAATTTGTATTTTAAAAAACTATGTGTGTGGATGGGTGGGTACACTTGTGCCCAGGTGGAGGTCAGAGGACAACTTATGGGAACTGGTTCTTTCCTTCTACCTGTGGGTCTCAGGGACCCCACTTGGGTCAGTGGACTCGGCGGCAGGCAGTCTTGCCTGTTGAGCTAGCTTACTGGATCCTTAACTTGCATTTTCAATAAGTATTATACTGTAGAGCTAACTCATTCACGTTTGCTTTTTTATTAAACATACACACAGAGTACATACAGCAAACACTTAATACAAAATTGAATGATTATCGTTGTATCAGTATCTTTTTAATGTATGAAAAATAGAAAGATAAAGTGCCCCCAGACTTAGCTTCTCAGAATAATAAATGTTTAGTATCTCATGATCTTGGGTAGGTTGAGAGGTCAGACACCGCTTAACTGGTGTCCTTAGGCGGAAGTCCAGCTGGAGGCTGGGGCTGCACCCATCTGAAGGCTGGACTGGGGAGGGATTGGCTTCCAAGGTGACTCATGTGATGATGTGGGCCTCAGCTCCTGGCTTTGTGAACTTCTGCAAGGACAGTTCATGACATGGGAGCTGGCGTCTCCCATCCCAAGTGATGGAAGAGAAAGAGAGGCAAAGGGTGGGAGGGAGAAGGTCTAAGAAAGCCGTGGCGCTTTTTAATATCCCAGCCTCAGGACTGGCATCTCATCTTTGGACTTGTGAGAAACAAGTCGGCAAATTTGTTCTCATCCTTAAGGCAAGGGAGACAGGGACCTCTGGGGACTGCCTCCAGTCACCAAGTGGAGAATCCTCAGGCAGTCCACTGGGATGCAGGGAAATAACACCCTCCACCCTGTTACCATAGAAACCTTTTGACCCACCCTCCTCTTCCCTCTCCTCCTCCTCCTCCTCCTCCTCCTCCTCCTCCTCCTCCTCCTTCTTCTTGAG
>CABHPP010140420.1:0-12857 GCA_902168425.1 Peromyscus attwateri | reverse complement strand
GAGGTTGGGAGGAAGGATGAAAGGGATGAAAAGAGGGAGGTGAGCAAAAGAGAGGGAAGGAACCAGGGAGGGAGGCAGACAAGGAGGAACGGACTTGCAGTGCATGGATGGAGTGGAGCTGGGTGAGTCAGTGCTGTCTAGTAGGTGGAGAGAGAGGCTGATCCTGGAGGAACAGAAGGTGAGACCCTGGATGGGTCATGTGGTTGTGGGGTGGATGCAGGCATGCTGAGTGGAAAACAGTGATGGGCCTCCAGGGTGAAGGGTCTGACCACTGACTCCTCTGGTCTGCCTGTGTCTCCCACACAGAATGGAACGCAACCTTGGAAACCTATGTGGCCCACACCAACTATGAGGAGTATGTCATCTTCCTGACCAAAAAGTTCACCCGTGACCATGGACCCACCATCACTGCCAAACTCTATGGTAAAGGCCTTGTCAGTGAGCCTGTTGGAGCTGGTGTGGGAAGAGACTTTTACTCTATGGACCATGGGGAAGGAGGAGGAAGTTTGCTTTGTCTTGGTGAGAGAACTCTGGTTAGGGAGGGACAAGGGATTTTGTCTTGAGGAAGAAGAGCCCAGCGTCCCTGGTGAGGTAGCCTTCTCATTCCATCTCCAAAGGAACTCCTGGGGCGGGGGAGAAAGCTGATACCATGAGGTCGAATTGGGATTCATAGAACTCACATAAACATGAGGTGGGCATCACCTGCCTGTAATTCCAGTCAACAGAGGACCCCCACACATGCTGGAAAGTGAGACTAGCTGTGTCAGTGAGTTCCGAGTCTGACTGAGAGACCCTGCCCCAATGAGTAAGGCAGGAGAGCGATCAAAGTTGATTTTCTTGTTCAACCCCTAGCCTCCACCTGCACAGCTGCCCACATAGACAAACACATGTGCACCCATGAAAATGGAAAGGGGCCGGGAGAAAGTGACTCCAGGGCCACCAGGGCCCAGACAGAGCCAACAGGAAGATCCCTGAATAAGGACCCAGGACCTATGATGGGCCCAATCTCTCTCTCTTGGGGAGCCATATTTCAACAGTGTGTCAAGAAGAATAAATGGCTCAATCCTTTCCACACTTTTCACTGGACACACCCTAGCTGGCCAGCCCGGGTGCCTTGGACTTTAGGTATCTCCTCTGCTTTCTATTTACAGGCCGGGAGCCACAGCTGAGGGACAGCCTTCTGCAGAAGTTCAGGGAGGTGGCCCTGAGTGTGGGCATCCCTGAGAGCGCCATCATTTTTATGGTTGACAGAGGTAAGTGGCATCTTGGCCCACTCTGAATTTTGGTCCTCCCATCCTTCCTGCCCACAGAGGACATCCTCAGTCCCTGCATCTTTCCTATACCACTCAGAGATAAACAAGTCCTCTCCCTCTCTACAGGGACTGAGAGAGCTCCTGGGTTTGTCCCAATTCTCAGAGCTCACACTAGCTGAGCTAGCATTTGACCAATTCCGTTCTTGTCCCGGGGTCACGAGTCTCCATTCATGTATCCACAGACACTGCTGAGGAAGCAGCAGAGCCTTGGGGTTGAGGGCACAGACCCATATTCAAGTTTAGTGTTTCAAGCACAGAGGCATGGCTTCTGGCTAGCCTTCCTAGAGCCTTCCTTTCCTCATCTGTCAAATGGGATAATAATGCTCTCCCCAAAGCCTGCGGTGAGCGGGTCAGTGAGTTAAAGCCATTAGAGACTGCAGCATGGTGACTTGGAAGTGCTCTGCAGATGCCACCGTCACTGTCCTCCTGAGGATATGGATGGGCTGTTACTGGGGCAACAGATGGTAGTGATGGTGCAGCCAGCAGTCTGTGGATGGTCCCATCCGTGGCTCTGAGTGATGTGAGGAAGGCCCTCCACGAAGTGCTCTAAAGCACAGGACACGCTCTTTACCTGGTACCAAACAGAAATCTGGGTCTAGGATCTCTGTCTGCCCTCCCAAACCTGGGTCTCTTTCTCACTCCTCTTTTGTGTCCTCTGCCTAGGGGAATGTGTCCCCGGGGATCTGCAGCAAGAGCCCACTTCACTTCCGGTGAGTATGTCTTCCAGCCTTCCTCAGCAGGCACGCCCCAGGCCCTGTGCACCGTCAAGACCATCAGCCTGCTGGGGTTTAGGAACTGGCCAGTAATACCAGTTTCTTGGGCACAGGAGCAGAGATGATACCAGAGTCTCTGAGTGTGGGAGGCAGGGATGAGGCGCACAAGCACAAAGCCACAGCACATTGCCACCTTGCGTGGGACAGTGTGGAGCTTGCCAGTATTGCCCCCTATAGCCTTTCCACACTGGGACAGTGGGAAGGCTTGGCCAAGATGTTGGTTTCTTGGATGTTGGCCTTTCTGGAGCACTTAGCATCCAGACCACTACGGCCACTGTTGTCCCCAATTGTGACAAAAACACTGACCCTGGTCCAATGGCCAGCCCGAGTCTGCTTCTGCCCTGCCATGATCTTTAAAACCTCATCCTTAAGGGATGCCCCCAGGAAAAATTAAATAATCTATCTCCAGGATGGGCAGGAAGAACAGGTGGATCTTCTCCAGGGACTTGATGTTCATGTCCTTGACCAGGTGGCCCAGCTTGGTGACCAAGTTCTGCTCCTTGTCTTCAGCTTTGCCTCTGTGTGTTATGGGAGCTCACCAGAGATGACCACTCTGACAGTATATAGCCAATTGAAAGTCTTTATTCCAGCTAGCTGGGACCACACCCAAGTGTTCAGGGACATGGGTGTAGTCTCGAGTGTCCAGAGCACAGGTTTTTAAAAGGCAGAAACCATATCCTCGAATGCATGTCTCACTCTGCAGCTACATGGGGTGAGGACTTCTTGGAAATAAGTAGTTTGAAGCAAGCAGTTATAACAGAAGCTAAGTTAGCGAGGTCATCCCAACATCTGGTTCCTACAATAGAGCTGGGTAATTTCCCATGGGATTCTCCATCAAGGAGGCCAGATTCTAGTTAAACCTGAAATGGTCTCAGCAAGAATACAAGATGGAGGAACCTCTGCATTGTCTTGTCCCATCATGCATGAACCCTCTGCCCCCGGCCATCGGCCACAACCATGGCCATGCTGAATCCTCCATGGAAGATGCCACAGCCTCCTTACAATTACATTTTACTTCTGGCATTTAAATTTCCTTTTCTTTGGTGGAAATATTTTTATAATGAACAGTGTCCCATCCCGGCCCCCCCCCCCCCCGCTGCTCCCCCACTGCCCAGGAAAAACATGTAAACCATATTTTTTGCTGTCTTAGGGTTTCTATTTCTGTGATGAAACACCATGACCAAAAGCAACTCAGGAAAGCGTTTATTTTGCTTTCTCTTCCACATCACTGTTCACAACCGAAGGAAGTCAGGAAGGAACACAAACAGGGCAGGAACCTGGAGGCAGGAGCTGATGAGGAGACCATAGGGGAGTGCTGCTTACTGGCTTGCTCCTTGTAGCGAGCTCAGCCTGCTTTCTTGCAGAAGCTGGAGTAGTGCCACCCATAATGGTTGGGCCCTCCCATATTAATCTCTAGCCATGAAAGTGCTCTACTGGCTTGCCTGCAGCCTGATTTTATGGAAGCATTTTCTCAACTGAGGTTCCCTCCCCTCCATTTAGCTTGTGCCAAGTTGACATAAAACTAGCCAGCACACATGCCCAGCTTAGGCTCGGTTTCTGTGGGTCTGTCCTATGGTCAACAGCTTGGCTGAGGGGAGAATTACTGGGTTGCAATCTTTTCCACGACCTACATGTTTTGTTCTTGAGCTTCTGTGCTTAAATCCTGTCATTTACCCAGAGGGCCAGTGGGGCCTTTGTCCTTCTTTTCTGGAATGTCTATAAAGAGTTGCTTTTTAGCTTTCTTGTTTTTGTTGTTGTTGTTTGTTGTTTTTAATTTTGATGATTTCATTTTCCCCACATAATTGGGCAACCCAACTCACAACTCAGAAAATTTTCTTGTATTATTTCTACTCTATTTGTCTCCCCTCCACAACGCCTAGGATGTGGATTTATTTCCTGCAGTACCTAAATGGCAGTTTATTATCTCAACTATGAGGTTACACCCAGCATCTTTTCTGACTCTAATGATTTCATCCCTGATGGTGGCTGTTGTATTGGTGGATATCATTGTGAATTTTATTGGTGGCTTAATTTTTTCATGTTTCTTGTTCTCGTCCTCGTTCAGTAGAAATTGTCTTTCAATTTAATCCAATTCTTCTGAGACGCTGTATGATCTAACTTGTCCCTTTTGTCTCTGTCTCTCCTTTCTCACCGAGGAAGGCCTATATGCTACCAGGTTAAGATGGATCTGAAAGAGACCAGGGGCCCTGAAAGTTTTCAGTGGCCTCTTAAAAGAAGAAACGATCTAAGATCACCATAGTTCTGCCTTCTCAAGTCTTAGACCACTCCTGTGAGCAGAAAGGCTGCCTAGTGACCAGCAGTCTCTCTACCTATCCCTTTTTAAATTGGCCTTGAACTCTGCCTCAGGGGGCTCTACAGCCAGACATCCTCTTGAGCATAGCACTCTGTGAAGTCCCTTTTGGAAATTAGATTGATACTGGGGCTAGCCTTACATTAGGCAGTCTAGTCTGTTTACACAACTCCAGTGGTCCAGGTGCAAAGAAGTGAGATCTCTGCAAAGCTGGTGTTTCCTCTCTCCAGAGAGCCCGAAGGGCAGTGCTGCCCCAAGACAACGAGGGATCAGGGGCCGGGCCACTGGTAACTGAAGTCCTCAAGAAAGAAGGTAAGGAAGGACTCCCACCTGTTCACCTGCTTCAGCCATACTGCAAAGAAGGGAGCCTGTGGCTGGCTCCCCCTGGCTGCTGCAGCGCCATGAGGCCCATCTCTCTGTTACAGTGTTGACAGCTGGCCAAGATAAGGCAGATGAGGTTCTGTACCCCGTGGGGTTGGAGGCAGAGGAGCAGCAGATATGGTCCCAGGCTCAGGAGTGTTCAGCTCTGTCGGGAGGAATGAATTTCTTGCCTGTCTGGATGCTCACCAAGCCTTGGTGTTCTCTGCTATATAATGGGATATTCGTCTCCTGAGCTGACCATTAGGACTCTTGTGTCAGTAACGGGGAAGGACACAAGGATGCTTTGTGTGGATGATAGTTCATTTAATTTGCTCAGCAAATGCCAAGCCTGCCCCACCCTAGGCCTTGTGCTGGACATTGGGGTCTTCTTGGCTCTTTTGGGTTTTAATGGGAAGACTCCCAAGGAAGCAAATGATAGGTCCAAAGGAGAGCATCATCAAAGCGCAGGTGATCCTAAGAAGCCAGTAGTGAGGTAAGGAAAGACGCTTCTTAGGCCAAGGGAATTCAGGCCGTGTCCAGGCATCAAGAAGGGTTTTATGCATCACAGGAGAGCAAAGGCATGGTGACAACTTGGCGAAGGGGTTAAGGAGGCTTTGGGGAGGAGGAACCAGCTAGAGTCGCTGGGCAGATAGGTCTTTGGGTCGTTGGTAAACCTCCCATTCTGGGTTATGGGGTGGAATGAACACTGAATTTTGAGTCTCTGGGTTTGGGTATTCATTTTGAGTTTCACCCATCTAGGGATGAAGGAGGTAAGGGGCACCTGCTTCTCATCCAAAGGATGAGTTGATAGCCCTTTCAGCACGGATGGTGCACATCAAGTCCTATGCAGGCCCACAGCAAGCACTGTCAGTGTGGGTGATGCATATCAAGTCATACATAGGTACACAGAAAATGCTGTTAGCAAGGATGATGCATGTGAAGTCGTACATAGGTACGTAGCAAGTGCTAGGTCAGGGCTGCTCCTCTGTTCCTTCCTAGATTCCTGCCAGCTCAACTACTCAGAAGGCCCCTGCCTAGGGATGATAGTGAGATATTACTACAACGGCGCTTCCATGGCCTGTGAGACCTTCCAATACGGGGGCTGCCTGGGCAATGGCAACAACTTCATCTCTGAGAAGGAGTGTCTGCAGACGTGCCGGACCGTAGGTGAGCACACCTTATCTTTGCACCCTCCTTACCCCCAAGCTTTGTCATCCCATTGGAGTTAGCCCATGACAGGGAGTTAAAGTTTTCTCAGAGTGGAATCCAAGACAAGGTAGCTCATAGGAATTCCATATCTATATACATGTGGCCTAGGTCAGTCATGCTGCCCTCCCCCAGAGACCCATCCAGTTTTCCAGTCTGGGAAGAAGGACTATGCACTGTAGATGTTCAGGCTCCTCTGTCCCTGTCTCAGTCGTCCTGTGCATGTTCCATCAGCAGCTGCAAGGGTGACTAACACTCCATGTCCCTCTCTCCTCCACAGCGGCCTGCAATCTCCCCATAGTCCAAGGCCCCTGCCGAGCCTATGTAGAACTCTGGGCATTTGATGCAGCCAAAGGAAAGTGTATCCAGTTCGCCTATGGGGGATGCAGAGGCAATGGTAACAAGTTCTACTCTGAGAAAGAGTGCAAGGAGTACTGTGGAGTTCCTGGTGACGGTAAGAGGCCCTTGGAGGCCAGGGAAGCAGGCAGGGATATCCTGGGAAGGGGTGGGGGCTGAGGAGTCCAGCTGTGGACTCTTTCCCAGATGAGCAGCCTGGTCCATTCTCTGGATCTCAGATTCTAACCTTGGAAATGGGCCAAAGCCAGGAACATGACCTAGCTGGTCCTAGATGGACCAGAGAAGATGATCACTAGGCATCAGCAGAAGGCGTGTAGGGCAGCTGAGGATCTTGGTAGAGCTGGCCTCCGGATCCTTCAGGCTAACCACATGGACCAGAGGGAACTCCCTCCGTTGCTTAGTGTTGAACCTAGGCCCTGACACATGCTAGGTGCTGAGCTTTTTTTCTTTTGAATGCTTTTGTTTTGAAGCAGGGTCACAGTGAGTTGCTCAGCCTGCCTTGAATTTTCCCTGTAGTCCAGGAAGGCCTTTATCATTATCCTGCCTCATCTGCCTGAGTAGCTGGGAATACAAGCCTGTACTACCAGGCCTGGCTGCAAGGGAAATTAGAAACCAGCTTTAAGCTCTTGTAAAAAGGCACAAAGCACCCACCTCTCCAACTTCTCAGTACCCACTGTAGGGTTAGCCCTCAGCTGGTAGGACCTGCTCTTAAAAGGATGACCAGGATATGGTGGCCACTTAGCATTCTCAGGGCCTTGCTATTCCCACTGGAAAATGGTACCCATAGCAAGTCAGAAAGCCAGGCTGTTCCATGCAACAGCCATGGGAGAGAAGTCATTTAGCAAGTAATGTTTCATCCCAACCCAAGGACCTAGCCTGAGTTGCTTTGTATCTGCAGGGTACAAGGAGCTAATACAGAGCTGAAGGTGCCGGTCTGCAAGCCAGATGGTGGCCACTATCCCTCACAGTGTGGGCTGGTCCAGGTGATCTGGACCCAAATAAAACAAGCTGTCAACTCCTGGCCTTCTGTGTGTTGGTGTCTCTCTGTCATGTTGTTGAAATATGAGGACTGGAGGAGAAGGAAGCTCTGGTCATGAGTAATCCAGCCTTCCTAGGAGAGAAAGACACAATGGGACAACTTCCTGGAGTACAAGATCCTGGCTGTGCACCACTTCAAACACAACAGCCCCTAATTCTGTGCTAGTGCCGAGTGGGGTTATTTTCTTTTACTAAAACAAACAGGAAAAATGGAAGCCTAGAAACTCTGGTACTTGTTTCTAAAAGAGGTTGGTTGGGGATCACAAAGACCCAAGGACAAAGAAATAGCGATGTCCTGGAGTGTCCAGGTGCCTGAGGTTGTGGCCACCCTTGTCACACCCAAGTCCTTTCTAGTGGTTCCCTCCACCAGTTAGCTTGTCTCATACACATCCCAAATCACCTGGAGCTGTAGCACCTGATGTTTCTCCACCCTGACCTGGAGTGCCCTGGGGTCCTCACCCGGTCCTCTGCCCTAGTAGATTGTCTACTGGCCTTCCCAGTGCGTCTGCAACAACCAGCTGGGCCCTTGACCAGAGTTCAAAGCACTGGGCAGGGCTGGATTCTTGCCATGTGGGAAAGAGAGGAGGTGGGCTGGCCAGAGGAGCTGGAGGACAAGCGTGGCCACAACCATGCCCTGTGTTGTCTCCTGTAATTGGTACTAACGACATCCACCCAGTGCCCCTATGGTGGGCAGATAATGAGCGGAAGGTGAAGGTTCCCGGCTTGACGATGCTTTTGAGTGGAAAGTCCTCCCTCCAGCAGAAACCAGGCCAGTGCTCTGGGAAGTGACCGTAGTCCCCAGAGTTGATGGCCAGTTCTGCAAGGGGATTGCTTTTCATGCCCAGGGGCCATTTGGTGAAGTGTTCTCTCAGGCAGAGAGAATGAGTCTAGAAGATTCTATAGTCTCCCGAGACACACAGACACTACCTTGTCCTCCAAAGTCTGGGACTTGTGGTTTCTAGTTTCCAAAAGAAGAGATTGTCTGGAGGGACAGGACTTACGATCATGGCTCTGGTTTGAAGTGGACAGGGTAGAATCCACTAGGGAGACAGGCAATTACTCAGAGAGAAATTTCAGGAAGGTCCTCCAGCTGGGGCTAACAAACGTCATCACCATGTATATCCATCCCATACACCAGAGACAGCTGCCAATGAGAGTTTGAGGTACCGTTCTGAATCGGGGCATTTTGGACTGGCCTGGGGGACAAATCTGTAACAGAGGGTACAGGTTCCATATGCTGACTGGCTCCCACCACTGGGTAGAATGTCAGGTTCGTAGTGATGTATTTGTTGCATAGTTCTGAATTTCCTATTAAAAACCAAGTGTCCTCATGAAAATCTGCTCAGTACTTAGAGGCTTTGAGATAAGATCCTTCTATGTCCTCACACCCATGATTGTCCTGCCTCTACCTATCCAGTGCTGGGATCAGAAGTGTGTGCCACCACACCTTGGATGGGCTGCTCAGTTCTTGTGGGAAGACACATCAGGGGTTTGGGTTGTGTCCTGAGGGTACATCACCCTGTGCCTCACTTGTCCTACCTCCAATTTTCTGTCTTGAAGTCACCTGTTTCTGTGACAGTTCTGTGATACCCCCAGGACAGCCTTCCCCAGGGACTTGCTACAGATTTAAAGGGACAATAGTGTACCCTAACAACACAATTATCCCTCTGGTGGAATGGGGTGAGGCCTGCCTGTAACTTACTCCCAGAAATCCACACCACTCATCTCAAAAGGGACCAAGATTAATTCCCTGGAAGCTGGCCCTTACCATGAAGAGTCACACAGCATCTCCAGTCTTGCTCCAGTCTTGCTGTGGGTTTTTAGTGGTTACTAACCAGATTTCCTTGCTACAGTACAGATGCAGCTGCTTAATAAACACCTTAAATGGTCATATAACCCAGAGGCTGGCCCCTCACTGGTGAGGTCCACCAGCCATGACCTGGCTTTATCTGACCCTCAAGGCCTAGGGAATTCAGACTCATCTGTGGATACCACTGACTTCCTGATAACTGCAGCCATGGAGAAACTTGTGCACCAACTTTACCTGCTGGCACACAGATGTCCATGATTCCCTTGTAGAAGCTTCCATGGGGCATGCCTGCAGGGCAGGGCTGTTGCCCTCTGGGAAGGGGCCAAGTTTAGAGATGATACCTACAAATAATTTGACAGGAATTTTTCCAGAAGACTCAAGTGACTCAGCTTCTTAGAATGGAGTTATCCCCTACTAGTCAGGGGCATGGGTGGAGCCTGAGGTGGGAGGGGCCTGTGCTTTACTTACCTGGAGACCAAGAAGGCAGCCTTTCCATGCTGGGCTCCCTTGAGGCACTCTATCCTCTATACAGGCCTTGGTTCATTTTCTGGTGGGATCTTTTCTCCCTCAACTTTGACTCTATAGAAGAAAAGCATGAATGTCCTCGTTTGTGGCATCAGGCCCTGAACAAGTTGTGGGAGCCAACTCTTGTGTGTTTATAGAGTCCCAATGCTTTCACGACTGGGCTAGTCTTCCCCAGGAAATGAATGGTATATAGGACAGCTATTAACACACATACATTGCATGGGGGACTCTGGCCACTGTATTAAAGGTACAAGATCCTCATGGACACCTCAGGGGCCAGGCCCACTATGATGTGTGCTTTATGTACTGAACCAGCAGGACTGATTAACTCCATCCCTTATTCTGAAACAAACCTCTACAAGCCATGTCACAGCAGGTCATTGTCTCCTTGGAAACCGTCTCTCATAGCCATCCAACACTGGCTATGCTGTGACAACCAATGACCCCAAGAGTGGGCAAGTATGACCTCAGAGTATGACAGGCTCAAGCCATCTTGGTGCCTGACCTGTCCTCCTCACCCAGCCCTGTGCTAAGTGGATGACATGGCCCAGCTCCACCCCTAAGAAAAACATCACACACCGGAGGTTCCTAAAGTCGTTTTATTGTAAAACCATAAATACAACACTGACATGAACTTGTGAACGCACTAGGCGACTGATCCTCTAGTCATTGAAAGGATGTCTTTTTGCCTTGGCATCAACCAACTGGGAGATGGTTTGGGAGTCGGGGGAGGAACTGAATCTTGGGCTGGGGCTTTTGGTGACTTAAGGATCCCAGTGGAACCTTCTTCTCCATGGGAACATTCCACTTTTGGACAAGAACAGACAGGTAAAAACAGCAACATTGAAACAGCTCAGTTTTAAATTTTATTACTTTGTAAAAATCTCTCTTTTTAAAATTTTTCTGTCCCTTTCCTCCATTTAACATCAGTAAAATTTTTAAACATCATGAAATCAACTTGGCTGTAAAATGGAGAAACAGTATCCAAACCAAAAACAAAACACCCCAAAGGACACACAGAAAACCCTGAAGAAACCCACAAGTTTGGCCTTGGGAATTTATGTGTCACAAGAACCGGCAATTCAACCCCCATGCAATGTGGCTCCTTGAAGGACTGCTGGATCCACACCATTGATACAGGAGACCACCAACGACATCTTTGTTAATTAACACAGCAAGTGTGACACTAGGTAACTTTTTTTAAAATACAGTACATGGTACACAGGGTCCCTAAGCTAGCCCTGCATAAACCCCCGTGAAAACTTGAGCCAAGCCAGGTGGCACCTCACAGGGTTTCCCATCACCTATATCCCAGCTTTGATCCTTCTTGGTGACCCTGTGTCCTAGAGTGAGTATGTATGGTGCCCAGACTCTCCTCAGGTGTCCCCCTCCTTGGGCAGTCTAGCCTGAGGCCAGGAAAATAGGGGACCTTGGGCTCCAAAGCTTCACAGTAGAAAACATGCCTTGTAGAATTCTTCCAATTCTTCAAAGTGCAGGAGATAAAATCTGTAGAACTGAAATGAAGACTCTTCCTTCCTACAAACCTGGAGCTGAGTTCTCATCAGTATTACCAGCTGCCTTTCTCACTAGGAGACAGGTACCTTTCCCTCAGCCAAAAGCCAGCCCCACAAGGCCAAATGTGAAGCCATCAAGTGGGATGGTAACATCATATGTGCTGTAGCCCATGGCTTCCTGTGCAGGCAACCCCTAGGGATGAAACGCAGACAGCTGTGCTCAGCACCCATCTTGCTTCCTGGTTGCTGACAGCCATGCAAGGGAGGCTTGGCAGGCAGACTTGGGTGTTGGGAACAGAGTCATGCTGAGAACAAGTGTTTCCATGGACAACCACTCCTCACAGACCTGAGACCACTTGAATGTTGAATCCCAGGCAAACAAGCCGCAGGCCTTGGCTTGGGCTTCATTGGGGAAACAAAGTGACCTCAGATTCATGGAAAACCTTGCTAATGGAAGTGCATCTTCTCTACTTCCATGTTTGGATTCAGGGATGTCAAAGCAAAGACCATTTTTGGCCAGGAAATCATCCAGCTTGAGGTAAGCTATGAGAACAGGACAGAAATGGCCCAGCTTCCTGGTCTCCCAGACCCCAAAAGCCTATGGTGTAAAGACCTTTAGTGGTTACAGAACCAGGAGGCAGATGACAAAATCTTTCTGAAGGTCAAGACCAGCCCAGGCCATTGGAGATGAACTGGAAGAGCCTATCTTAGTGCTTTGGCTGAAGTAGAATTTGGTAAGGTGGCTATTGCTGTTGATGGGGCCTGTGGCTGGGCCTGGGAGATCTTTGGGATTTATTGAGCTGTTTGCTGCAGGATGTGCACTGTGAGATGGCCCACATGACAGCAGTCACTGGGCACAGTCTTTCTGGTTGATGACACTAGAGAGAAATGATTGACAGCCTGCCACCTTATAATCTGTGAGGACGAGGCAGCCTTGGAGATGGGTTTCTGAGGACTGACTGAGGCTCACATTGAACCTACAGAGGCGATCTCAGCCCAGGGATAGATTCAAGGTGCCAATGAACTGGATAGGACGTAACGACCTCTGATCAGATGCCTGGAGTTTAACACTAATTTTCTTTCTGGAGGGCGAAAGTTCCATGCTCTGAAAAGAATGCTTGAAATGTACATCTGGGCTTGGCTGATGGTTAGCCAATAACAGCAGCTCAGCCCAGCTCTGCCTGAGGATCTGTTCTCACTGACACTGACCACACTAAGCACGCAGCTCCTAGTGTGGCTACAAGTGCCAGGTTGTGGCCCCTTCCCCAATAGCTGAGGGAGACTGGAGGTAGCCATCCTTAGCTATCCAGAGCCCACCTCTTGGAATGTTCCCCAAGCAGTCTGAAGACATTCCTTCATTCTTCAGGGAGCAACTCTGAGTTCCTCTCTAGATTTCTCCACTGTGGACAGAGATTCCTCTGATGGTTAAGACCCAAGTTGCAGACACAGTACTGAAAATGCCTGGAAGTCCCCTGGAGTAGAGATTGTATGGTGGTTCCTGAGAACATAGCTTGCTGGAGTGAATGTGGGCACAGCCTTCTCTGATTTATCTGTATATCTGAGACTCTGCAGGAGAGCTGGGTTCGTCTTGTGAGGCAGAGAGTGCAGGCTTAGTCCTCAAGGACAGTGTTCTGAAACCTTGAAGAGAAC
>CABHPP010140419.1:36516-49733 GCA_902168425.1 Peromyscus attwateri | reverse complement strand
CGGAACGACTCCCAGCGGCTGGGAAAGGCTGGCTGTCCGCCAGAGCCGTCGTTGCAAATGGCAAATACTAATTTCCTCTCCACCTTATCCCCCGAACACTGCAGACCTTTGGCGGGGGAATGCATGAACAAGCTCAAATGCGGCGCTGCTGAAGCAGAGATAATGAATCTCCCCGAGCGGGTGGGGACTTTTTCCGCTATCCCGGCTTTAGGGGGCATCTCATTACCTCCAGGGGTCATCGTCATGACAGCCCTTCACTCCCCCGCAGCAGCCTCAGCAGCCGTCACAGACAGTGCGTTTCAAATTGCCAATCTGGCAGACTGCCCGCAGAATCATTCCTCCTCCTCCTCGTCCTCCTCGGGGGGAGCTGGCGGAGCCAACCCCGCCAAGAAGAAGAGGAAAAGGTGTGGGGTCTGCGTGCCCTGCAAGAGGCTCATCAACTGTGGCGTCTGCAGCAGTTGCAGGAACCGCAAAACGGGACACCAGATCTGCAAATTTAGAAAATGTGAAGAGCTAAAGAAAAAACCTGGCACTTCGCTAGAGGTCAGAGGAGATGATTTCTTGTTTCCCAGTCTTGCCCCCTCCCCCCTCCCCCCCTTCTCCTCTCCCCCGCAGGGTTTCTTGTCTGGCTTCAAGACGCAGCACCCCCTTTTCTGAAGCTTCTTGCAGGTTGTAACACAGTGTCGTAGGTGGTTTGCAGAGGGCATGGCCTCTACATCACCCTCCCAGCTGCACCTCACCTGGAACCGCCCTTCTTCCAGAGGGTGCCCCTCCTTTCTTACCTCTGGAAAAAAAGCAATTGGTCTGAGAATCCGAAGTTTTACTTTTGAGTATGGTTAATATTTTTCCCTTGCTGGTTTAAACTGTGCTCTCAAGAAAACCCCAAACAAATAGCTCTGCCCAAAATACTGAACACATCCACCATAAATATACATATATGGCTAAAAAAGGACTTACTAGAGGCCCAGAGCTAACACTACACACGTGGTACACAACCTACATTATACACATACATACATACATACATACGTGTATATACCATCTATCATATATATATCATATATTTATGTGTGTGCGTGCGTGTGTGTGTGTGTGTGTGTGTGTGTGCGCGCTGAAATGCCTGGACTCAAGGGAGGATTTTTACCCTTTTCTTGAATAATTTTCTCCTTAGTCTGATAGAATTTCTGTTTTTTATATTTCTTGATTTTTTTTTTTTGAGCAAGCAGAAATGTTATAGAGAGCTGATAGCCACCAGCCATTTTTGAGATGTGACTAGGTGAAGTGGTAGTTATTTACTATTATAGCTAATGGGTGCTTTATTTTTAAAATATTTTCTGTAGTTCCAGGAAAACTCACTGTTGTTGTTGTTGTTTTATTTATTTTT
This sequence comes from Peromyscus attwateri, assembly GCA_902168425.1. Lineage (NCBI taxonomy): Eukaryota > Metazoa > Chordata > Mammalia > Rodentia > Cricetidae > Peromyscus > Peromyscus attwateri. The sequence goes on along the minus strand of CABHPP010140419.1, from coordinate 48,349 downwards.
TTTTTTACATTTCCCTTGGGTTCTATATCTGACAAAGTATCTATTTTGTGATTTCAAAATTACTCTAAACAGAGAGGTTTTGGTTGATACCATATATAGTAAATGATAGCTTACTTCTATAGGTCTTTAAAACAGACATTAGTCACTTAAGTAATGCTAAAATTAGGCTTTTAACTACATTCCAAATTAATTGATGTATGTGAGAAACATTTTATTTGCTATTCTAATCAAAACATGAAAGGAAGGAATGCAAAATTACAAGTATATTGTTTTGGTGACATATTAAGAAGGAACTGTGGACAGGCAATCACAGTCTATGATGAAATAGAGAGAGTAAGGTTAGTATGCTTGCACATATGTGAGACTGGGTCCTCAGTTTACTGTTTGGGAAGGTCCTGTGGACTAGAATGCAGGTTGAGAGTGACTGTCGCAGTCTGTTCTGAGGAATACTTGCACATTCTTTTAAAAATTAGGAGCATGGTCTAGGGATGTTTTCTTTGAATCATTGAGAATTGGAGTTTCACAGAATAAAGGAAAAAGTTCAAGATCTTGCTTCAGGTTCGACTACAAAGAAGATGGATCATTTTACTTTGTTGGGTCCAAGCCAAGGCCAAGGGACTGGGATTTGCGAAGTCAGAAGCACCATGGACCGCAGTCCCATCACAATATTGCATGTATTTCTCTTTATAAAGACACCATGTCTTCTTGGGAACTTTAATTTCACCACAGGTTGCTTCATTGTTCTTCCTTTGGGCAACTCTTGTCCAGCAAGGATAACAGCAGCTACAGTGCAGGTTCATGCATTTTCTCAGATGGCAAAAATTAACTTTTGAACTCTCTTTCACGGGTGAATTTACTGTGACTTCTCCAGGTCTGGAAGACCGTCGAAAATTAAAAGTCACCTTGCATTGTAGTGTCCTGCAAAGGCCAGTGAATAGGACTATATGGCTTCTGTTTTCTCTTTGAAAAGTAATGTGTAGCCTGATAGTTTGGGCATTGTTGGGCCTCAGCTTTAATTATAGTCGCTCTACCACCCTGTACACCATTGCAGAGAGTGGAGTGGCGAGGACCACGGAATGATTCTTACTTACTTAGACAGTAACCACTCCAGAGGAGTTGCCTATGAGTTCTAATGCGCTTTTGGACATGTTTCTAGGCTGGTATGTTCATCTAAACAGGCTTCATATATTTCTTCTCTCTCTCTCTAGATGTTTTCCCACTAACTTTAATTTTTTTCATGATTTCAAACATCATAGGATCATTTTTGATTTTGAAAATTAGCATGCACAAAAATTTTGTGGCCCCTCAGAAAGTGGGGAGTGGATGAGTAGAATGCCCATTTCCCTTTGCAGATGTTTTCCTGACCGAAGGAAGGTTCCTTCCTACCAGAGCATGGGCTGTGGTTCAAGGCCATGATCATTAATGGAATACTGGGCAGAATGAAAGGAAAAAAGTTGTCTGAGTGTTTATCTAGGTCACGAATAAGGTAATTTCAATGTGGTTACCTCAAACCCGCATGCAACCTTAGGCTACATTTGTAGGAAACTTCTAGGGCTTCTGTACAGAGCAGAGAGCTTGAATGACTGAACCAAAGCTAGAAAATCCCCTGCAGAGCTGGTTTCCTGTCTCTAATTTGATCCACTATCATCTCAGGAGATGTTTGTGAGGGTAGATGAACTTTTGTTTGACGGTCTGGACTTGGATTTCAGTCGTAAACTTAGTAGCTAGTACTTGTGACTATAACTTACGGACACTTGAGAAGTGAACGTCTGCATACTAATCACAGCTCAGATTCTTACTTAGCACTCCAAACCTGTGATGTGCCCTCCTTCTTCCCTTTGACCTGTTCTTAGTTCAGACACTGAAGGCATTCTCAGGTTGCTTTCAGGCTGTGTAAAGCAAGATTAAGAAAGATTCACATGGATGTGCTGGGATTTGAGCCTCCATTTTCTTAAGCCCCTTTTCCTAGCCTTCCTTTAAACACGACCTATCCCTGCTTAGTCCCATTTTAAGAGCAAGTGATGTTTATGAAACCGCTCCTTGTTGGCACTCAGTGTGGTAATGCCCATGAAATAGTGGGTGCTCTGTGTTGTGTACTGCGCATTTGCATATGTCGCTGCTCATTCATCAATCTCTATAGTAACAAATAGCCACTAATTGTTAAAAGCAGTTGATACAAATGTGTTATGTTCCTGTGGGACAAAATTTAGTTTAAAAAATGTATGTCCTTAATTAATATTAAGTTCCTAGATGTATTTAAAATGTGACCATGTAGGAGATTATTATGATATTAATTGAATACTTTATCTTGCAAAGGTGATCCTTCAGACTGTTTATATACGACCGTCATTTTTGTGATACAAAGATTTAACTTTTTAAAATACCCCAATCTAATGTAACTCCAGGGATAAAGTTGTCCCATGGGCAAGCCAGGCCTCTTAGTCCCTGAACGTTGTTCAGGTGACATGATTGATCTCTGTGGGACAGCATTAGAGACCACACAGATCTGGTTTCTCTCCCATTAGTTGATTTATGGAATTACATTAGCGAAGCCTTGCCTCTGGGAGGTTGCCCTGCCCCCACCCCTGCTCTTCCCGCTGCCACTTTATAGAGAAGGGGTGGAAACACTGGGAATCAGAGGGAAGGATGGCTTTTTTTCTTTCTCTTTTCTCTGATTAAAAAAAAAAATGTGTGTTGATGTACAAGCCCACAATATTGTTTCTAGAAGCTAGCTTGAGATTCTCAGGGACTGGATGACAAACATTTTGATATTGTCAAGTAAAACTAGATAACCTTATTTAAAAGAGTCTTTGAGAAGGGGAGAGACATACTAAATACAGTTTTTAAGTTCTAAGGACCTCGACCAATGGCAGTTGTGAAATTCTGGACAACACACTGCTGTAATTTGTGCAGGACGATGGCACCTATCTGCTAAGGAAACTCATTCTTGGACCACATCTAAAGTAGATGTTTCACTCCAGTTCAGAGATGTAGAGCAGGGAAAATCAGCAAACAACTGAGCATTTCCTGAAGTTTTGAAGTTCAGTGATTTTTTTTAAATATATAGATATACATAGATACGATAGTAATCTTTCATATTTTAAATTGAAACATTTTTTGATTTGTGACTTCATCTAATAATTTCAAAATGAGTTTTCAGTTTAAGAATTAAAGCATGCTAGTAGGAAATATTGTTAATGCAAAGATGCAATATATATTGGCTATAGGAGGGGAAAGGGAAAAAATTCAATAAAATGACAAAATGTTTGTTATATTAGAATGTAACAATGAGACAATCAATGGACACCATCCAGAATCTGTGAGTGATAAGGAAAAGAGCTCAGGAAAGTTCAGTTTTGATCAAAGCCACAAGACACCATCATCATGAAGACACTGGACTACCCAATGAACTTCTCTGCCCATCATTTGATTCCGTCCAAAGGAGTTAAGATTGTTTTTATGTTTTGTGTACAACAGAGCTCATGTTGTACATAGTAAATCCATACAACTCTTATCTGCCAGTTAAAAATAGAGTTGCTTATGAAAATAGGATATTGCTTCCTAAATGAAACCAATACTCGGATCCATCTAAACAGCATGGAAAAATCTAAGCAGTATTTTATGTGGTAATTGGAAATAGTGAAATAAAATTGAAAAAATCCATTTATAGATATACTATATAGAGACTATTTTTTGAAACTTCCACATCATCAAACAAAATATAAGCAAACATTCAGAAAAACAAAGAAAATTCTTGAATAGCATTGAACTTTAGCTTTTCCTTTGATCACAGAGCAGTTTGATGAAGTGAGGAAGGTTGTAAAGGTGACTTGACTTGAAAAGTTTTAATGACTTCATTATGGAATCATTCTTCTGTGAGCCAGTCTGTTTTTCTTTTGGATGGAATGGCGGAGTTTCACACAGTCAGCCTTATAGACCAGTGTAGAACAGTTCAGCGAAATGATCTGTAAGACTTTAAAAAGCCTGCAAGATCGATAGAGATGCCTGCCATAACTTCTCCAAGTGGAACATTATTTACCATTGGAAACTGGAGACAGGAGTCGTTGCTATGAGCCCTGAAACCTTGTTGGGATGTTGATTTTTGGATACGAAGTTAAACATTTACCTATTTTAATATTTCCCAGGAATAGGCACAAATATGTTTTTTAGAACTTGGGGGTCTGCTTAAAATCTATTATTCAATCAGAATTGATCAGATGATCTGAATATATAGTTCACCTTTACCAGAAAACAGTTCCCTTTAACATTGCATTGAAAAACATTAATAAGATGGTGTCCTGTTCAGTACGCTTCACACAATCAGGGTGTGTTTCAGTTTCTTATATTATACAAAATACTAAAAAATTTGTGATATAGTCAGACCGATATCTAGATACAGTAATAGGTTGAAGTTAAGATGTATTTAAATATATTTTTCTTCAATTAATAAGTTAATTTATGAAAGCAGAAGTGAGCTCTTGTGCAGGGTAATGATTGGTAGCATGTTTTTCAGTCACTGGCAAAGATATTACATGATTTGGATAGGGGGAACAGAGCAGTCTGGAAAGTAGTTTCTATAAAAACTCCAGGAATATATTTTGTATAACCTGTGAATGCTGTGGGTATGTGAGTGCATAGTTTTGTTCCTTCAGCTCCACTTCAGTGTTTATGCCTACCTGATACTTGTTATTTGGCATTGCTCTAGTATCCTTCCAAGTGTCAAGGTACCTGTGGAGGGGTGTGGGGGTGATTTCATCCAAGTCATATCTTGTTCCATCACATGAAGAGAAACATCTGTCCAGAAACTGAATTATTCTGCAGGGTAACTGAAAATCCTACCTCCATCCAGCATCATGTTTTCTGTTTTCTATTGAGTTATGTTGCATCATACTTAAGATGCGACAGCCATTTAATAATGTTGAGGACTCATCTCTGCAGGGCTTGAAAGGATTCTAACAGGCTCGTTGACTTCTACTTTAAAGCATTATAAGGAATATTTTTTTTATCTGTGAAACGTATATATTGTGTCTTGGTTTCTTTCAGGAACTTGAGAATACATAAATAGCTAGAAAACTAAGCTCACCGGCTCCCCTATTTTTTGAGTATTTATCTCAAATGAATTTTTTTTTACTAATGGTAAAACAGTTATTTTTTTTTCAAATAAGTCATGATCACTGTATTTTTATGAAAAATCAGATATAAATCATATTCAGGGAAATGTAATACTTATTTACTGGCTTTTCAATTTTTTTAAGTTAAAAAATAATATGGGGGTCATGTTGTCACATAGAGAAGCTGTAAAAAGTGCTTCTAGCCTCAGAAACTTATAAAATGAACAATGATTAAGCACATTACACAGCTTCATCACCGAGGGAGTTCTAGATGTCAGTTAGTTCAAGAGAATCAATGTAAGGAAAGGGTTAAATGCTTCTTATAAATACCAGCCAGAGAACACATTTGACATTGAAAAACTGAAATGTATATATTGGTAAACAGTGTAAGTAGAAGATACAGGCATGCATTTAGTGTACACGTGAAACAAGTAAATAGGATTTTGAGATTAAAAAGTCGAGTGACCACAACTCGGTGGGGTTTGCTTGTTTGTTGTAGTTGTTTCCTCCCCCATAGGAGAGTTTTGTGAAATGGTGACATGGTGACTGTTTTTAAGCAGTTATATAAGAAACCTAGTATTCCTAAGAGGGAAAGGTTAGAGGCCCTAAAAGAAGTAGAATTCAACCACCAAAGATGTTATTTTTTAGTTAAAAAAAAATAATCAAAATAGGATGCTAAACACTATGTAGAAGGATATTTGTCAAGATGGAGTTTTTACTCCTTCATTCTTCCAGAAGTTTGAAATTCTGCAGAGATTGGAAAATAAGACAAAAGGAAGGAACAAGGCTCATGATCTGACTAATGCATTGATTTGAGAATGAAACCTGAGACCTTAGCTTAGGTTTTAGGTTTAGTAGTGACTGAATTGGAGATGGGGAGGTCTATGTCACAGCTGATGTTATTTTGACTTACGCCTTTGAATCACTTGGTGGGCATAATCCCGGAGTACAGCTAAAATACTTCCAAGATTAATAGGATCCCATCTGAGTCTCATCTGCATTTAACTTATATTTTACAGGGCAATCTAAAGCATTGAGAAAAGTGTTGAACAGGGAGAAAACTGCTGAGAGTGTTCTTCCTTGCTCAGCATACCAGACCATAACTCGATGATTGATAGAAGCATCCAAGGAGTAGAGATCAAATAGGAGAGAACATGATGCATGCCTGTAGAGCAGGAAGAGTGATGGGCATTTCTGTGGATTTCAGCAAATCTGGCAATTTCTGAAAAAGACCTATTTTCTCTAAAACTTCATAAAGTAGAAAGTGATGAAATAACTTCTTCTTTTTTTTTTTTTTAAAGAAAGAAAACCACTGAAATGTAATCGTTGGAAATGGTAGTGTTTAGTGATGGTAGAACAGTGGTCAAAAAGTTATAGTGCTGGGAAATGAATGTTGAGTGGAAATATTTCTGTAGGCTTCAATGAGATGCATTAATGATTTTGATGGAGTCAAGAATAAGAAAAACTGAGACACAGACAGATGAAAAGTCAGTTGCAAAATCTTTTATTAAATCTTAAATATATTGTATCCATTTCTAATGTATAGAAAACAAAATAGAGAATGCTGGCTTGTTTCCATACCCAAAGAAATGTGTTTTATATTTATTGAAAGGCTGCTTTGTGTAGAATTCGGGATCATTTTGAAGCGTGGTACTTCTGTGGTTTTTCTTCTTGGGAGTCTTTTCATATAATATGGATTTGTGTGATATGATAGTGAGTTGAGCTTGATGCTGACTTTTTCAGGTCACAGGTGACAGGATGTTAGACTAGTATAGGCCTAGTATACCAGAGGTCCATGAGACCAATATGTTGGCTTCTCAGTAGTACATTAGAAGTAGAATAAAGTAGAATGGAGCAGAAAATATATGGATGTACCACAGGCAATGAGTGTTGTTACGTTGTAATTTCAAGTGTGTTAGACTGCTGTGTATAATATGAACTTGTTGGCTATTTTCTAATAAAAATGGAAAAAAAACATTAATAATATCAGTAACACAATTGAACAAGGTTATAGTGAGGGAGGAAATTATGTTTGAACATTTGTTAGCAAGATAAGGAGTAAAATATAAATGTTTCTATAAATGGCATGCTTTGATTCTTCAAGGTAGGCCTGTGTTGTGCATTCATGGTACTGCTAAGAGTATAGTAAAACCCTTGATAAACTGCATTCAGCTAAGCACATCTGTAGGCAGGGGCTGCTACTTTCTAGTGCCTGAATGTAAGTTCTGTAGACACAGACACACACACACACACACACACACACACACACACACACACACATACACACACACAGCTGTAGTGAGTGTCCAGTCTTAAAGAACCGTTTTTCTTTATTCCTAACTGGCCTCTGTCTGCACCTTTATGATTCTCTAACTCTAGGTTGTAGCTTGTTTTTGTTTGTTTGTTTTGTTTTTTTAATTCTTAGGTGGCCGCCAACCAGCTCCCAAATAAATACACAGAGACTTATTTTTCCTTATGAATGTCTGGCCTTAGCTTGTTGCTAGCCAGATTTTCTTAGCTTAAATTATCCCATTTATGTTTTGCCTTTGGGCTTTTACCTTTCTCTATTCTCTATTCCTTTCTTTCCTTATTATTCCATGACTGGTTGTGTGGCTGGGTGGTTGGCCCCTAGTGTTCTCCTCTCTTCCTCTTCTCAGTCCTACCTCTTCTCGTTCTTCTATTCATTCTCTCTGCCTGCCAGCCCTGCCTACCCTTTCTCCTGCCTTGCTATTGGCCATTCAGCTCTTTATTAGAACAATCAGGTGTTTTAGGCAGGCAAAGTAACACAGCTTCACAGAGTTAAACAAATGCAACAGGAAAGAATGCAGCACATCTTTGCATCATTAAACAAATATTACACACCATAAACGAATGTAACATATCTTAAACTAATATTCCATAACACTAAGTCTTAGTCCTTCACCCAAGATTCTTAGTTACGTAACCTTGTATTCAACCCCCATCTAAGAAATGAACTAATTATAAACGGAACAGTTGAAATTTTAGATAAGTCTAGAAACAACAGCACACTTGTGGACATGGGTCACCTTGGTTTTGTCCTCCATGCCTGGATAAGGGACACAAATGGATATATGGTGACTGCAGTGCTACTGCGGGTTGTGCATGATGTCATATTAAGATTTTCTGTTGTGTTTCCAGGTGTATGGTTAGGTTCTGAATAAGAGAAAAGGGAATGTTGGAAGAAACAAAGGATGGACAGAGGAGAGAGGAGTGAGGCTCAGGCTTCAGGATTACTGCAGACAGGGAAAGCATTAAACTGCTCTAGGCCACTCTTGAGTCTCTTTACATGAGAAATGAACAGAGATTGTTAATGTTTTACAATCTGTGAGAAGATGGATGTGGGATTAGATCCACTAGAACCATTCAGGGCTCTTTTTCTTCATTCACCACAATGGAAAAATTAGTTCCAGGGAAACTAGCTTAGCTTAGCTTAGCTTTTCTTGCCTTTGCTGAATTCTCTCCAGCCCTCCCTTCCCTGTTCTCCTTTCTTTTCCTCTTTCAGTTTTCTCTTTAAGGATAAAAACTCAACTGTTCAGGTAGAAACATAGGAAGGCCAAGGTGAGAAGACAAATCCTCAAAATTAATTAATGATAGTGTTTGGGGAGCTAAAGGCATCTATTTATAAACAACCAGGTATTCAAAGATGTTAACACGATTTTAAAGTGATTATAAGAAAAGTTCCTGGAAAAATACTGAATTGAACATATAGAAAAGATTTCAGAACGATGGTGAAAAGATTATTGCTTACTACATATTATAAACAAATCCCAGGACTAAAAATATAGGCTTACTAATTTTCTTTAAGAGTTATGTTTGCACAAAAATGTAGAAAAACCCATGAATATTTCCTGAGGGTGAATTTGAACCTGTAGGCTAGAGTATTCTGGGATGTGGTGATATTCTGATGTCAAAGCCATGGAGTCCTTCATGTGTGTAGCCTCCTAGTGTAAATGAACTTAAGTATACTTTCAGTGATTGAGGAAACATGTAAAAAAAACTTGAATGAGTTTAATTAAATTAATTCTTGGCTTTATATTATTTATTTAAAATATTAATAAGAAAGATGAAGAAGTCAGAATAATTGTGAACATTCTTTGAGCTGGTGGTTCTTAGTTGAAAGCAGAGGGATGAGAGAGAAGAGGCAAAGAGAGAGGAGGAGAAAGTATTGGAAGAGCCAGGCTGCAAAGGCCTCATGGTGTTCTTGGGAGCATGTGTCTAACCAAGAGAATTATTTTGGCGATGACATCTAATTGGTGGAACTACTTAGAATTAATGTTCTCTGAGTTTCTCTGAGCAATTTAGGTACACAATCCTCCCAGGGTTTCTGGGCTGGGTGTGTCAGTGGCTGAGTGTTACCTGAGTAAATACCCCAAGCAAATTATTATTCAACTTACACCTTTATGTACTATATCAATAAATAAATAAATATTTCTCCAGATCCTAGGTCTATAGGAATGAAAATTCTGTAAGTAAGATGGGCCATGGATGATAATTGTAACTATTGTGTTTTGTTTTAGAAAAATTTAGAGGCTATTCAAACTAGCTTTGATAGCTTAAACATCTTAAGTACTGTAAGTGATATATAATTTTCTCATGGTTATACAAATATCTCTTCTTGTTTTCAGTTAAAAAAAGTGGTGAACTTGATAAAAATCCATGGCTGTAACAAAAATTTACCACAAATTTCAAAATTCTTTAACAACTTCATCAGTTTTTTTTAAAAAGCTAATTTCACCTAGAGGCAATATTTCAGACAGAAATTAGCAGGGTAACATCAGGGAGAGAGTGGATTTGTGTGTGTGTGTGTGTGTGTGTGTGTGTATACCCAGAAATATACTCAAATCCTATAGCCAGATATATCTATATGTACCTATACTCTAATACAAGCTTGTGGATATATAAATAACATTCTGTACATTATAAACAGTGTAACTTAGATTTTATTAACCTGATTTTCACACATTTATTTTTGTGAGACAGTTTCATAGAGCCCAGACTGTCCTCTGACTGTAGCCTGAGATCACCTTGCATTCTTGCTCCTCTTACCTGGACTTCCAAAGCGCTGAGATCATGGATGCACACCACCATGTTCAGCTAAATTTTGCAGTTTTAATTTCAATTTTACTTTTGTACCCCAGCTTACACATAAGATTAAAATTGTTATATACAGTCATTTTTGAAAAATACTTTCTTTGAAAAATCCTTTTTAAAATCCGTGGGTCATTAAAAATTTACTTTTTTCTCTATAGCATGTTGCTGCTGTATCATGGTGGATTTTTTTCTGTTCAAGAACATTTTAATCCCTTAAATACTCATTTATGTCACAGTAAGTTTATTCATTTGTTGGGCTGTTGTGGTTTTAAGTATTCTTTAACCAAATTTATTTTTATGTAGCATTTATCAAGAGTCATGTCTAAGGAAGTTAGTTGCATTAGATACTAAGAACAGAACGTACATTGTCTTTGGGTTAATGGTGTCCATGTGTCATTTTTCTTCCCTCTGACTCCATCTCTTCTCCAGTACATGTCACTGACTCTTGTTTCCCTCACTAACGCTACCACCATATGAACTTAGTTCCTTGCAGTGTGGTTTATAGGTGTGTCCTTCTATTTATAGTTAGCTAGCTTTGCCTTCTAAACTCATATCACCTTGGTGGTGGTAATGAGGGCGGTGCTAGAGGTATAGGTAAGAAGGTGGAGGAAGAGACTCATTCCCAAAGTAGAACGAGATTAGGAGCAACCGCCACGGAGAATGGAGGGTAAAAATGCCATTGCTAGCTCTTCACCATTGGCCAAAAGAATCCAAGTGTCAGTTTATAATGACGATGTCAATTTAGAAGCCAGGAAGGGTGAATGCACCGTTATGATCACCGGTTTTTTAGTTAGTGCCTGTCCTCCTTTAGCTATCACTAACTAGTGGTAGTATTATTCTTGTTCTTATTTACCTCTGAATATTGACCAAAATAAGGCTTCAGTATGTAAAATACGTGTGTGCTAAATGAATCAACTGTGAGAGAAGTGAATCTGATATGCTAAACATTGTGTACATATATACTGCAGGTATACTGTGAGGCCTGAAGGGGAAAGGCCAGGTGTCATTTTAAACTAGAGAGCTGGGAGAGGTGACTGAAGTCTATAGTCGCAGTACTACACAGGCTGAGGAAGGAGGCACTTGAGTTTTAGGCCAGACTGGGACATAGTGTAACCCTACTTAAAAATACCAAATAAAAAGAAAAGAAAGAAAAATGGTAGAAAGTTAAAATCATGCTCTTATTCGTATATTGTATAAGCTGTTTTTATTATGAAGTTATTTATTAGCAGTGCATTCCAAGGCATCAGGCTGATCATTGATCATAAATTTATAGTTTCTTCATGCAATGATTATGTTCTACTTATTCTTTCTAGTGGCTATAGTGGTAGACTATGCTTTTTATGGTAGAATATTTAAAAAGGAAGCGTAAAAAAACGTTTTTGTTAAAGTCTGAGGAGATACCTTTGCTAGGTATCACTTTATACCATGATTATTCAAATTTTTTTATTTATATATAAACATATATATTAAAGTATATGTTCATATCCACAGTATTGTACATGCAATACAATGCCTCATATCTCCAAGCAGATTTTGAAATTTAATAGGAAGAAATTCAATGTATGTAATGATATTTTATTATTATTTTATAAATCAAACCAGAAAAAAAA